>VNJO01012838.1:0-20934 GCA_008042535.1 Drosophila tani | reverse complement strand
GGCGAAAGGGAGGCCGCAAATGAGGGGGAGATACAGCGCTAGTAGGGTGGTCTCTCTGCGAAAAATATATTGCATACTAATAAAACCAAGATGCCGAAAGTAAAAGCACCAACAGCAAAAACAAAAGAAAATCGGTAAGGGAAAAAATATGTAACAAAAAGAAAAAATCAAGGGGGGAAGCAGAGGAGTGTTATATTCGTTATGATAAACCCTCCACCACGGCTGATGATGATGGCACCATGAGAAATATCAACACCAACTCCGCTTTATTTTATTTTATTATTTTTATTTTTATTCTCTCTTTTTTTTTGTGTGTTTTGTCCCAATTTTAACACACCAAAGCCCCCCTTCGATGTGCTGCAATGCAGCTGAGGGCAGTGCATGTGCTACCCCCCAACCCCCAGCCCTCAAGCCTAAACCTCAAACTCAAAACCCAAAAAACTTGGTCCCTGCCAACGAGCTTATTTTTTACGCTCTTACACAATTTTTTGGTTAAATTCGTAAAGAGATTTGTAAGGGATTTATTTGGGTTTTTATTTGCTGTGTTATTTAAGGCTTACTTTTAATTTTTGTAAATGATAATCTTTTAAAGTTTACTGGCCTTTAATTAAGAAATAAGGGGTTTAATCTTGGTATTTAATTAGTATAAAATGATTATTTGGCAGAATAATTATTATATGATAATTTGATTCAAGTTTTTAGAGGGATCTTAAAAGATATTGAAAGAATATTAAATATTAGGATTTTATAGGATATTCTTGGAAATATATATATATTATTTTATATTATAGTATAGGAAGGCTTGTTTAAATTTTTGAAGAAAGAATTTCACTAATAGGCAAACCACAAAGTTTCTGAGCAACAACTTACTTAGTTATCCCCAAACATATTTGTGTTCCTCTATTTTATTAATTAAAAAATGAATAAATAACTTTTAAAACAATGAAACTATAACAAAAGTTAAACAATATATTTTTGAACTCCAATTTTCAACTCCCAACAATATAAAAAAACCCAAGAACTTATCAAGGATAAGCCAAAAATCCTGCCAATAATAAACCAACTCGTTGCTTGTAATTACGGCAATCTAAAGAGGAATTTATACCGCCTACAATTGCATTCCAGACCAGGGAAACCCCACAGTGAAGCCTCAACGAAATCTCTGGGCCCGAAAAAAGACCACCCGATACCAAACCAAACCCGAGACCCCCAACAGAATTCGGCAAAACTCACAGAGGCAACACATCAAGTTAAAACCAATATAATAACATATATAAAAAGAGCACAGTCTGTCTGGTTGCCCCATTCCCCCTTGGCAGGCTGGCAGGCGGCAGTCTTAGTCCCTGGTTTGTAACACATTTTCGTGTTTCGCTCGTGTAGCATTTTTCGGTGTGCGAAAAGGGTTAAACAGGACGAAACAGGATGAAATGAAGTCCCCCCTGCATGTCCCATCCGCCACTTCACATTTTATTTATATATTTCACTTTTTTCGTTTTGTTTCTTCTGTGGGTTTCGGCTTTTTTTTTTTTTGGTATTTTGTATATCGCTTGCAAATTTTTGTCGTCTTTTATTTCCTCGCCAGGAGGAGAGTATTTGCATTTTGTGATGCATTCCGGGTCTTGTATTATTTTTAGGAATTTTATACAAATAATAATATATATTTTAGAATTTAGTTAAACATCTAAATCAAGTTTATAATAATTACAAAAACATATTAAATGTTCGCCTTAGCATTTATGCAAGGCACCGCTTGTGTTGCCTTTTTGTTATTAATTATTTTGAAAATATTTTTTTCTAGAGAGTATACCCATCTTCGGTCTCTAAAATATGCCTGATTTTTTGGTAATTTTTGGCAATTCGGTCGCTTCTTCTTACTGCTGTTGAAGTTGCGTTTTTTCGGGGTTGACTGCAATTGCATCCTGACCCAAACTCAAACTCAAACTCAGACTCGGAACCGAACCCCTTGCTCCTGTGCGTTGTGAAGTGGAACGCGCGCCAGGTTTTTTTTTGTTGTGTTTTTTGTCGTTTTGCTTTTAGGAAACGGGGGTTACGAGAGGGGTCAAGGGGTCCCTGCTCATCAGCCATCATCATCAACATCATCGGAAGGGAAGAAGCAGCAGCAGCAGCAGCACTTTTTTGGGCATTTTTTCGCGCTCGTTTTCCGTGTTGTTGCATTCTGGTCTGGTGTTTCTTTATTTTTGTTGTTTTTTGGGACATTTTATTTGTTATTTGCTGCACACACACACCACACACACACACACTCAGTTACACGCACTTCCGGAGTGCAGCTACAAAAAAATACAAGAAAAAGAAATCAGCCAAAAAAGTAGTAAAAAAGGATATTTATTTGGGGAGAGTGACTTTTGATATACACTAAAATATTAATATTGTAATTGAGGTATGCCAGATTTTACACAAATAGTTTCGTATTTTATTAAGAGGTTTTATTAATAATATTAAGCTGTTTTAATGGGATTTTTGTTTGTGGGTAAATGCTTCAAAATAACTCATGGAATGTTCTTAGAAATGTAATAAATAATTATATAATTGTAAATTAATTATACCAGACTCATATATAAATGTATTATAATAATATACCATCTCTTATATTTTATTTTAATATTTTGAATCACTAAATATCCTTTAATATCAACCTTATAAGCCACACTCCCTTAGAAAACTAAGTCCAAGACCGAGATTAGGCTCCTAGTTCCGTCAGGATTTCCTCAGGATATCGGGAATACTCCTCATAGAGGGTATATATACATATATATGTATGGAACTTAAGCGGGAGAGTTTATTAGCCCCCGCGCCGCGCGATGACGACGACGACAACGACGTTGACACAGGCGAGAGAGAGAGCAGCCGGCGTCGTTTTTGCCGTTATCGCGTTCATCGCGACACAACCGTGTGGACAACATGGGAGCAGGGATATGGCCAAAAAGGGGGATATACCACACACACACACATATATATGTGTGTGCCAGCGGATGGACAGGGGACACATGTTCCGTGCGTTTTCGGGACTTTTTCGCGCACTTGTCGCCGCTGCGAAATGAGTTTATTTTTTTATTCATTTTTTTGTTTTGTTGCATTTTGGCCACGTTTTGCATCTGCCACCTTTTTATGGCGATCGAAGGAGGGGAGGGGAGCTGGAGCTGATGATGAGCAGGGCACGCGATCAAAAAGGTGGCGACACTGCCTGAGGCACTAATCCAAAGGATGTTTTCTGACACGCAGAAAACATCAGGGAATATTAAAAAAATTATTAAAGGGATTTTAATTTTATGTTATCTACAATATTTTTTAGCATAATTATTTGAAATAAAATCTTATTTTTATTTAGGAATTGAATAAATATTATTTGCAGTACATTTTCTTCGTTTGTAAAGCTTGTTTCCTTGGCTTCTTTTTATTTCTTTTGATGTGACAGTTGAGACAAATCGTTTTTGACAGGCGGCAGTGCGCCAACAACAATAACAATAATAATAATAACAACAATGAGGTTTAATCTTGATGATGATGGTGATGATCCACTAAAATTGCACCTTGTTGCAAAAAAATATATAAATAACAAGGGAGAAGGTCAGTGCAGTCAACAACAAGGGAAATATTTCAAAAAATTGTTAAAATATATATTTTGGTTGTCAACAATACTTAAAGTGAGTTACAAGTAAATTCAATAATTTCTTTAGGTTATTAATACAATAATAATTACAGTTTTATTATTAATTAAAGACATTCTTTGATAAAAGAATTAAAACGGAATTAAACGGGTGGAACTAGACGTGGAATAAAAATATAAACTAAGGCTAAACTTTTTTAAAAAATGGTTCAAAAGTTATATATTAATATAATATGTATATATATTATTATATATTATATATATGTATACATATTTATAAATTTATAATATATTTTAAAAATTTATTTCACACTTTAAATGAAAATATAGAGTTAAGTATTTTATATTTTAATTTAAAGTGTAAAATAAATTTTTTAAATATATTATAAATTCAAGAAATATTAAAAACTAATAATCTGTCTTAATAAATTACCATTTCAATTATAATTTTACCTATTTTCCCTTAGTTTAATATTAATATTTTCTTCCACAAAAGATAACTCCTTACATTATAATTTTTAATCCAACATTTCCTGATTCCAATTGCCTTTCGGATGGTTGAACCCTCGTCAACTCGCTTGATAATATATATAGAGTTAAGTGTGGGTGGGGGGGGGAGGTAGTCGGGGGGGTGGGGGGGGAGGTATCCAAAGGCTTACAAAAGAAACTTGCGTAGACTCCTCGCACATAATCTGCCCCCTAGTTCCTCTCAGCGAAAGCTCTTGAGTTTTTTTTCCTCTCATTTCGTGTGTGTGTGTGTGTGTGCGTGTATATATATGTTTGATTCCTTCTTTTCGCACACACTTAAGCACGCATTTTAGGCGACATACCCCCCCCCACCCCCGGCAAGCGGCCCCATCTTAAGCCCACCCCACTCCGCCCCTTAACCCTTTGACGTCTCGTGTTTGGTTTGCCACTTGGGCATTTACCCAAATGCAATCGATATGTGGAACACACAAAAAGCGAGGGGGGGTTAGAGGATCAAGGGGGGGGGGGCAGGATATAGGGATGCATGATGCACAGAAAGAAATTGGGAGAAAATATATAAGCTTGCAGAGATTTTGTATTCTCAATTATTTAAAAAATATAAGTATTAACTTTGTAGGAATATATGCTCCAATTATTCCTCTTTTAAACATTCAAAATTAATAAAAAATTTATGTGCGGTGCCCTATAATTCCCAACTGTATTCTTTGGATCATTTATTCCTCACTATATCGATTAATCAAACCTACGAACCCTAAGAAAACCACACCAATCAATTATTCAATTCTTGTTGTGTACGCAACTGGCTTCGTGAAATAATTAATAATAATTTATGACGCGGTGCCTGGTGGCACTGCAATTAGAAAATGTCAAAGCGAAAGGCACAAAATAGTGGGGCTGGGGGCTGGGGGTGGAAGGACCCTCTGCAAAATTATGCATAAACGCATTTTAGTGCGCCTACAAGTAGGCAATGCCAAAGGAACCGAGTCGGCGAAACTACAAAGGACCTCAAAGCCCAAGACGATGACGTCAAGGGGGCGGGGCAGCAGCGGCAGTGCAAGGCTAAGGGGTTGGAGGAGAGGACCAAGTCGGGACACTTTTGTTGCACATTGCGTTCCCTCTGCCAGCTGAACTGAAGTGCACTTCTGACGCACTTCTCCTTTTGCGACCCGCAGGGAAGTTCATTCTTACAAAAAAAAAAAAAAAACTGAAAAAAAAACCGACAGAAAATATAAGAGTAGGCAAACACAAAAAGAAAGAAACTTACAACGCACACAAAAAAAAAAAATCAGTAAAGAAAGGATCGTGGACCTCTAACGACGGTGGGAATACCCTGTATAAGTTTGTAATTTAAAGGTAGAAATGAAATAATAAAATCAGGCTGGGATACAAAGCTGTTTCAGTCGGAAGGAGATTAATTTGTATGCCGATTGCAGCTAGGACCACTTGGAAATTCTAGTAAAATACAAGTTGATACGCAAAATATAGAAATACAGATACAAATATTACATCTTATAAAAAAACAGCTGTTTCAGAAGGAAGACATTTCCAATTCCTTATCCTTCTTCAGTAACTAACTTCTACACCAGTTGCTGCTCGAACCATTTGGGAATTTTAGTGCAATTTAAGCGACGATGCAGAGGAAACCCCTTGTGTTCTTCCATTTTAAAGTTCTTAGAGAAAACTTTCACTAATAAAGGTTAAAACTCAAATAAAAATAATATAACAATAGATAATTAATACCAATAAAAAAAATAATCATAAATACTAATTAATAATTAATAATTCCAACAGAAATACCCCTTCTACTTATCCCTTTCGAGGATATCAAAGACTAAGCACCCAAAGCATTGGGAAAAAAACAAAAAAAAAGCGGGGCTGGCTCCTTTGATCCTGTCGCTCGTGTAGTATCTCCTAGCCCTTCATCTCTCGCCCTCCCTCTCTCCTCTGATGTTGCAACTAACTCACGCAATTTTCAAAAAAGGTTTCTCTTTGCTGACAGCAACAACAGCAACAATGCCTCTGTTGACAAAGGCTCACAAACAACAATAACAAAACTTGGTTACTGCGGGGCGCGTGTTGGGTGGCACGAGATGCCAGTGGGTGCTGAGTGGGTGGTGAGTGGGTGGATGCTGCCTGCACAGATAATGAAAGGTCGTCGAAGTGCGTCGCATTCATGTCGCTGCGCCCGAGAGCTGATGATGCCGACAGTAACATGAAAAACAGAGACGCAACCGAAAGGGACAGGCGGCAGCAGCAGCAGCTTCCTCCACAGGCCTTGTCGTCCTTGGCAGGATATACTAAAAAAAAAAAGAAATGAAAGAAAAAAATAAAAAAAACAGAAAAGAAAAAGGGGACTGAGGCCAAGGGAACACTGCTCGGCTGCTGCTGGTGACACAACTAATCAAGTGTTAACCAGTCCAAAAGCCTTCGCTGCGGTCACTTTCCCAGGGCTTATGGAGGGGCAAAAATGCATCTCTGAGTGGCTTAGGGTGCCAAGGGAATGCGTTTGGGGGGATCAAGATTTCACAAAGAGAAAAATATAGGATTAGAGGGGTTTGCCGACGCCAAACAATTGCTGTCCCTTAACTGTCCGATTACGAGAAGTACAGAGAAAGGAGTTAAATGCCAGAATGCATTTTCCAAATGCCTTTAGAACAAGTAGGAAATATTTATTTATAAACTAAAATACTTACAGAAATGGAAATGAAATTTACTGCGTAAATATATACTCACTTCACTGTTATAAATAATAATTTAAGGTCGTAAAAAACTAAAAAAAAAAGAAAATAACTATGACTTAAACGCCAAATTCAAGACAAACTTATACAAATATGAAAGCTAGGACTTAACCTTTAATTCAAATCAAACTAAGATAAACGTTTTAAGTCCCATGAAATTTTCTTGAACCTAATTAAATGCTTTGTAATATTTTGTAATATTTTTATTATGTTCGTTTTTAGTTATGACTCAGAAGTCAGAAAAATAAACCAAAACTAGAGAGAGGTCAATGTACATTTACTTGTTCTTTCATTTACTTGCTTTTTTCTTTTTTTTTTAAATTTACTGACAATAAATACGACAACAAAACTAGACAGCAACCTTTTTTTGAGTGACAAAGTTTAAGGTATAATTATTTTACAAAATTTTTACAGCATTGCGGTTTAAAAAAAATAAACATAAAGACAATATATAAAATACAATTAAGAATCCAGCTTCTACATCTAATATATGTAATATATTTTATAAATTATTTCTTCTGTAATTTTCTGATAATTAATTTTAACTAGAGTTCCCAGTACTTTTCCTAAGATTTAGCTGGGAAATAACTTCGTATTAATATCAAATATTTACTGCATATAAATTTCAAATAAACAATTTTGTTTAAAGAATCCAATCACTGCTGACCAGTGTTGGTTAATTTGATCCAGTCCGCTCGCATTTTCAACTCCAACTCCTCCGGTTGAAAAGAATTCTCGTGAAGACAAATTTGTTGATGATTCTCATTGCATTTGTTGGATATTCGCTGACACTGGGATTTCAGTTTATAAGGAGTAGGCGGGAAATGTCTCGGTTTCATATTCACTGCCCACTGGCCCCGCTGACGTTGACGTTTTGCTGCAGTTGCAGTGTGTACACTGCACAAAAAATGGCCTAACTAGGCAGTAAATTTTTGGAAAATATTTAGAAGAGCTTTTACGAATTTTAATTAATAAAAATCAAATTTTTTAATGGCTCTTAATTATAAACAAAATCTTTAAATGCAAAACAATGATTATATTATTTGGGATATTAGTTAAATGTTATAACTAACCAATTATTTATATAAAAAAAATTATATACAAAATTATTTATATAAATTATTTATATAATTTTTTGGCATAAAACATTATTAACAAAAATTAAAAATGTTTTAATGCCTAAAAAGACTAGACTAGACTATATTTTTAATAATTTAGAAACTTCCTAGAAATGTAATATATATTTATATATTAAAAAATATAATATTGAATATTTACAGCATTTTTTTCAGTGACTTGCACCCGCTGCATTTGTTGTTTGCCTTCTTCTCCTTCATATTTGTGTTCTTTATTTTGTTTCGCGTTTTTTTGCCTATGTGTTTTTCCAGGAATTCCGTCACTGATACAGCCATATGCAAAAGATACAAATAAAAAAAAAACGATACAAAAAGCTACAATAAAAAACTACACAAAATAAGTTCGTGAAAAAATGATTGCTGCATTTTTCACAACGTCATTTTCTGGAAAATAAATGCAGAAAAAAGAATTATTGTTTGTTGTACAATAATTTATGCAAATATTGCAGACGCGCTCAAGAAGAGAAACTTTATAATTATGGAGGGGAGAGAGACGGTTCTCGAAGGGGTGCAGGGCGGGGTGACTGACCAGTCTGCTGTCCGTCAGTCAATCAGCCAGTCAGTCAGTCAGTCAGTTAGTCATTGAAATTGAGCATGCTAAGTGGGGTTTGTTTTTGGACATGGCCCAAAGACAATTCGAAGACGGCTTGTTTGGAATTTAAGAAAAATGTAGAAAAAAATATAAAAAATATAAATCAACTAAAGAAAATTTTACCAATATTAGAAATAATCGACAAAGATTTGTTACATTGTTCGATAAAGGTTTTTTTAAATTATTTGTATTAATTTTAGTTATGTCTATGAAATACATTTCAAATCTAGTGCCGAAAGAGGAGATCAAACATTTTTCATTGTATTTTTTTGCTATATTCTGGAAACTTTGTTTAATAAAAATATAAGCCAAATATTCTTTGATTCTTGTTAAACATTTTACTGTTTTTTCACAAATTTTAATCGTGTTTTTATCATTTCTACTATAAATTATTTACAATCCCCCAAATTCTATTTAACATCTTAACTTCAAATTAAACTTAATATCAAACTTTCTTTATTTTGTATTTATTATTTCTTTATTTTCTTTAATATTTTATTTGATTAATTTGGTTTTTAACATTTTCCAATCGTACTCTCTCCACTTTTTCATTTCTTGTCATTTATTTCCATGTTTATGGCTTGATTTTCGAATGACAACCAGTCAAAGGTAGAGGAATGTGAACTCTCACCCTCTCCCCCGGCCAGCCAGCGGTTAGCCTTTGGAAACTTTGTTTACCTCTTTGACTTCCTTAACTTGTTTGGCATATTTTATAAACATTTATATGCATTTGTCTCGCTGAAATTCCCCTTCCTCCTGTCTCCGCCACATAAAACACTCTCGAAATGTGGAGATGCCGTGACATTTGTCCGTTTATCCCTCAGTCGGTCGATTGCCGTCTAAAGTTTCATAAATTCAACAGAATTCTGTATGCCCGCCCGAGTTGAAACCGCAAAATAAGGAAAAAGCATAAACAATTTAGGAGTTCTTTGCGGAGTATAAACAAATGACAAAGCATTTTTAGAGTTTGATAAATATTTGATCACAAAATAATTAAAAAGAGAAGGTGTTTACATCGGTGAAATAATATTTCCTGTTGGCATTTTTCTGTTTAAAAATGGTTTATTTACATTGTAAATGCCTTTTGTATTTGTTTCTTTATTTATTCATATTTTTTCCTTGTTCCCCTTCAGGGTATTTCTCTTTTTTCCGATTATTATTGCATAAATTTATTGTCAACATATTTTTTGTGCTTTTTTTTTTGTGTCACGCATGGCAACAAATGGAATTTGGTCGCTGTCCTGTGCGAGAATGTCCTTGTGCTTAGTTGTCCCTATCGCGAAACTGGGCAAAGCATGCACTGCGAGAAAACACACGGCAGTTGGAGCGGGACGGGAGATGGACAGACAGACGAGACAGATAAAATAAATGGAAAATGCGCCACAAAAGAAAACGAAATTAAAAACGCAAGACGCAAAGCCAAGGGACAACAACAACAAGAACAACATTTTATACACCAGACTTGCGGCCCTCCCCTCCCCCTATTTTATACCCTCAGTGCCATTCCCATTCAAATTCCTCATTCTCCTTCATTGCCTTCGCCATTTTCCCCGTGCATTTCCCCCTTATTTCCCATTCAGCGCGTTTCACCTGCAACACGGCGGAATATGCAACTTGCGACTGTCGAGAGTTTTTCAGTTGTTTTTTTTTTTTTTTCGTATTTCTGCATTTTTTGTTGTATTTCTGTATTTTTGTGTATCTTCTTCTTTCGCGGAGTCGTCCTGGGAGCCCTGAGATTAACCCTTCTGGGCATCCAGGGGGTGCAAGGATAGGGGAGGCCCTCTCCTTTGTGACACTTTCGAAAAGTTTAGGAAAAAATAAAAGAAAAGAGGTAGAGGAAGTCAATTCAAAAGTAAAAATTTAAATATATATATATCTAAATTTAATACTAAAAATAATACCACAAATAAATCTAAAAAATATTATAACAAAAAAAGAAAGAGAGTATAACAAATAAAATAGTTGTACTTAAAAGATAATATTATATGATAATATAATTAATATAAAAATTGCCCAAATATAGCCTTCTCTCACACAAGGGTTAATAAAACTGTGTCGATTGGGGGAGGGGTGTACCTGTGGGCGTTGGGTGTTTTTCGGGGGGTTTTCTTCTTCAACTGTCTGCAGTTGCCTCAACTGTTGATGCAACACACCACTCACACACACATCAAACAGCTGTGCAGACATTTTAAGCAGCCTGTCGTCATTGTTTATGGGAATTACATATGTATGAGCCACACACACACACATACAAATAAATAAATATATATATATATATGTATGCATAGAAATATATATATATATTCGCTGCAGAGCCAGAGCAGATGTAGAGCCTCCGCGTCTGGATGGAACCGTAGACATTTTCTAGACTCGCTTCTAGTACGAGCTTCTGTATCTATCAACAATGCGTCTCGCCGTCTGACTTCAGTCTGACTCCCCGTCTGGATATGTCTGGCATTGGTTTCACTGTCTGTCTGTCCGTCTGTCTCTATGTCTCTCTGTCTGCTAGCTGCTACTACTGACTACTGTCTATATATCTCCATTTCCCGACTCCCGGCCCATGAGTTCCCCCCGGGTTTAAGGCTTACTTTCTGTCTGTTTGCTGTCCACCACGTGAGGCTTATCAGTGCGTGTTTTCTTCACTTGATTTCTCGGTAATTGAACTGATCGTTTTTTGGTTTTAAATTAAAGCGGCAGGACGAGGGTTTATTTTGAATTATTTGCAGGAATTTCTTCTTCAAATTAATCTAGAATTTACCTTGCCTTCTTACTCCCCTTTTAATAAGGAAACTGTAGCGAATTTTCTACGATTTTCCTGTATGTGTTTGAACTTGAACTTTGAACCTACTTATGGCTTGGCTGAAAGTCGAGGAAAAATGGAAACTTTTTCAATGCCACGACGTTGCCGCAGACATAAACTCTTGCCAGATGCTGCTGGTAGAGATGCCTTCCATCTCCGAACCTCTTATTCTCCAGTGTTTTCCTCCTCTTCCGTGTCAGCTTCTTCAGCTTCCTTAGCTTCTTCAGCTTCTTATAGTTGCTTCTGATTAAAATATGCAAAAGAGCAGGCAGAGATAGATGGAGGCTGGAGTGATGACGTCAAGAGGCGAAAAAGTTAGGCGAGAATCGAGGCAATAATGAGCAGAATTCAACTTTAGAGTCAGTACATTTTTTTAAAGAATTTATTGGTCTTTAATATATAGCGAAATATATAAGAATTTAGTGGAAAATAAATAAAAATTATAAATATAAATAATTAATACTAAGAAGATATATTTTATTCTAGAAAAATTATGTAGCTATAGGCCCCTTAATGCTTTTCTTTATTTTTTATTTAATTGTTTTCCTGTTTTATTTAATTTCTTTTTATAAATATTATTTTAATCATTACTATTTTTCCAGATTTTTTTTGTCATTATATTAAGTCCTTTAACCCCTTAAAAACCCTTTTCCCGAGGCGCCTCTGCTCTTAGTCATAATTCAAAGCTTGAATTTTGTCGCTCACTGTGAGCAACGACGTCATAATTAAGCCTGCCACATGTTGCAGTGGAAAACTTTTCCCTTTATGTCTGCCCCTGTATGTGTGTGTGTGTGTGTTAATTTCACTAAAAACATTCAACCCGAGTTTCTGTGTGTGTGTGTGTGTGTGTGAGGCACTTGAGGCAACAACAACCCAGACAGTTAACAGACTTTTCCAGACAACAAAAACAACAACAACTATAATAGACTATGTGGCATTGCCATTCAACTTGGTAACCCCCTCAGAAAGCACCCCTTTCTCCTCTTCCCCGAACAAGAACAAGAACAAAAACAAGAACAAAGAACAACATTCATTTTGGGTAATTAAAATAGTGAAAGTTTCACGTACACACATCCACATCCACACATCCACTGCCACTTCCACTTCCACATCCACACACCCGTCGTGACATTTGCCATAGCCTACATTTAAGCTAAATAGACAAATTTGATGAGTAATTAAATAAATTCAAGAAGGGCTCAAGGGGCATTCAACTCGGGCTGAAGGCAAACTTGAACTTAAGTTCGACAAACACGATTAAATATTCTTGAAAGGTTATTGCCAGTATTTAAGGGAGAATGGGAACGAATAGGGGAATTGGTGATGTGTTTATTTATTTTGAAATTGTAATATCATAATATATGGTTTAGTTTCGGAACTAGAGATTCATAAAGTTGCGATAACGATAAGTCCATCATTGATCACAATAAAATATCATAAGATTATGTACATTTATTAAATATCTTTTCAACTCATTTATACTAAAAAATTATATTTTTCTATCCTTCCAGCATATTCTTCAAAATTCCAAATTTCAACGAAGAAGAAAGCGTGTAAAACTCAAAGAGAAACCAGCAAAAATAACAAACCAAAAAGCTTAAGGCAACCCACTAATAATTCCCCAAAATTCGCAATCTCGGCAAATCGAAAGGCAACTCTACCAAGATCAACAACTCTACCAACACGGAACACGCTACAACTCTGGCAGCGCTCTCTGGCAAATAATAAAAAACAAAAAACAAACAAACAAAAAACGAAATAAAACCGACAAAACAAGGAAACATTCTCTCTATCCCTCTCTAATCACACACACACACACACACATGCACCATCTGTCTCCCTCACACTTGACCAACTGGACCAATTAAATGTTTATGGCTTAAAAACTTAAACCAAAACATAAGTAAAACAATTTTCGTTTCTGTTGGGGCCATTAAAAAAAGAAAACGAACTTTCGAACTTGGAAATATATACTTTCAAATTTTCGGAAAATCAAGCAAAACGAAAAAACCCAAAAACAGTGTTGTAAAATAGCCCCAAATTTACAAATTTCGGTGTGCAAAAGTAACAAAAGAAGCATATTTTTGAAAGGACGTCAGAAATCAAGTCAACAAGCCACAGCAACAACTACAACAATTAACAACAAGCAACTACAGCGACAAAGGCAACAAAAACCACAATTGCAACTACAAACAAAAATACAACAAAACCCAAAATCGACGAAGACGACGGACCCCTACAAAAATCAATTGAAAAATTGAAACTTATGGATTGCTGGACGGGTAACGCCCGACTGGCGAGTGTTTTAGTTTAAGGTAAGTTTAAATGATCATTTTAAAAATTCTAGAAACGCGCTAAAAAATCACTCTAGAAGTGTTCAAAATTTATATAAAAATTATCCAACCCTTTTTATGACATTTTTAAATTAAAATTACCAAGTATTTCTTCTGATTTTCAAAAGCCTTTAATAATAGTTACAACATGAGGTTAAAAGGCCTTTAGTTATAGTTCCAAGGAGTTCCCAACTACGCATACTTGGAACTTAAATAAATAATTGAAAAATCGCGTAAACTACCAACAAAATTAGTGACTATAAAGAACAAAGAAAATGTGGGACCTTTCTGCTGGCACATAAAAGGCATTATAGTACATTATGTCGTTAAAGCGACCATTAGAAGGGTTGTCACGGATACTCACCAACACATAGAGATCCACAGACCCACAGATTCTCACCAATACACTTGAACAAACAGGGGTGGACCGGGGCGATTAACTACAAACAGAGGGCAGGCAGCTGCTGTCAATCAAAAGCAGCTTTGACAGCCATGAACAATCCCCGACTGACAACGGCCATGTGTGTGTGTGCACGTTTTTCTCTTCAGTGTATTTGTGTGTGTGTGTGTTGGCTAATTTTGGAAACTGCAATTAACGCAAAAACACACACACACACTCACACATTTGGCTAATTAAAACAATTTCGCAATTGCGCAAAAAAAGAAGAAAAAATGCTCAATTTAAAATGAGAAACCTTCAAAAGCGCCATGTTTGGGCCACACAATTGTTTGCCAGCAAACACACACAAACACAGAGATTCAAAAAAATATATATGATTTTTTTTTGTACGATCTTTTAGCATTCACTTCCCATTGTCAAAAAAAAAAAGAAAAAACGCAGACGCCGTCGCTCACTTCCGCTTCGATCAACTCAAACCAACACACAAAAATAAAGAGAAGCTAAATACAAAAAAAATTTATAATAATAATGCACAAAAAAATGAAATAATATAAAACTTTTGTTGTTGTTGTTGGTGTGTCATGCATTAAAATTTTTTGGTGTTTTTTTCCCGCTTTTTCTCCTCTTCTCATTATGATCCCATATGCGCCGCGACCTTGGCCTTCAAAAATAATAAAATAAAACACCAAACAAAAAATTCGCAAATACATTTTTTGCAGTCTCTTTCCCCTCTCCGATTGTGGTTATATTTGCCTTTGTTTGAGGTTTTTTTTTACAGGGAAGGGGGTGAATTGCAGAGGGGGGAAAAGAAGGGGTTCTGAGACACCCTGCGTGGTAAATTGCATGGAAACTATATTTATAGAACGCTTTCAAGTTTGGCAATTCTTTGGTAGAATTAAAGCATTTAAATTAGCATCGAGTGGTTGATAAATATAGAAATTGTGGTTTTAATTTGTTAAGAATATTAGGCGTGCATTAGGGAGTAAACTAAGGAACAATTTTGGTTTTTTATAATTAATTAGAGAATATTTCTTGACACCAAAGATATATTTAATTTATTTATATTTAATTAATTCTTATAGAAAAATATGTCTAGACCTGTAGCACATTTATACCTTTATTTAACAAAGGTTTATATGATTTTTAAGTGAATTTCAATACTACTTATATTGCTAAAAGGTTTTTCATATATTTATTTCTAAAAATATTAATGAGTTACTTTTTGAAAAATTTTTTAGAAACATAATAAGCATAATTGCCTGCTAACTAAACCCGTTGACAGAATGAGTTTGATTTTCCTTCCTGTTGGCCTTACCAGTCATGATGGAAAACAATTTCTTTTCCCCCATTTTCCTTCACCATTTTTGCCCAGTTCCCAGGGTCGGCAAAATCCAGGCAAATGCCTTTTCTCATTAATAAAACGTTAGCACCCGTTCAGACTGTGACAAAATTAAGGCCTAATTGATGAAACGGCAAAACAAAAGTTATTTCTATTGATTGAGAGAGGAGAAAGAGCCGGGGCTGAGCCACAAAGTGAAATGCAGCGACGGAGACGGAGAAACGGTTGCTTACATAATTATGTGCAATTTATGCGCAACGTGACAAATCAATTTTCCCTCAGCCGGCGATGCCGCGATGCCGTTTTTCTTTTTTCTCGTTTTTTTTTCGTTCGTTTTCTCGTTTTTCTTGGCGTTGTGCGCTTTTCTCAAAGCGTTGACAGCAAACAGATCTCTCTGGATTTTCGCACGCTCAATTGTTGGCCAGAACCGTTATCATGACTTGGCCTAAAACAAAACAAATTTATTAAATGTGAAAACCAAGAATGAAAAGCTAAAGAAAGGAATGAAAAATCTTAGTTTTTGACGATTTGTGATTTATTTTTGCAGCTAAAATAATTTTAAGCCTACTTTTGGTCTACTATTTATTTAAAATACCTTGCAACAATTATGAGAATTGAATATAAAATATATTTTTCAAGATTTCAATCTTTTTACTGACTTACTGCTGCTGCTACGAGCATTTCCGCATTCTTTGTGCTCCATTTTATATTTTTTATTGCTCATACGCATCGTGGTTGCGTGTTTAATTTTTATTTCACTTTTTTCTAGCTTTCTGTTCAAATATCATAAAGCACACACGCGGCTGCATTCGAGAGTTACTTTTTTTATGTAATGCACACTATATATCACTTATACTATATACACATATTTTTTTTCATATTTTTTTTATCGAAAATGCGTGCTCAGCTAAGCATTGAAAGCAGCTGCAAAAAATAGCAAAAAAAATAAACGGAAAAGCTCACGACGCAACAACGTGCAATTTGTAATTGTTTTTTATTTTTTCTGCCACGCCCAAATCGCCCACACGCTGTTTTTTTTTTAATGTGGCGCCAGTCTCAGCTTTTCTTATTATTGCTTATTACGGAATACTGAAAACACTCCAGCTCACACGTCAGGGAGAGATTACAGCACTCGGGGAGTCAAGATACGCATATTGAATATGCTGGATATTGCCGTATGATTATTGTTGCAACCTGAGCTGCCCAGGTGTTTTACCTGCCAGTATATGCACATTTATGGTTGTTTCTTAAACTATAATTGAGCTTGACGTTGTGTATATTGAGTTTGATTTAATGCTTCATTTCTTAGATTTCCTATTAAAATTATATATAAATAGATACTAATTTCTGAGCCACATTTAAATGCCAGTTACTACCAAAATCGAAATTTTCTTTTACTTGGAATTCGAGCCATTACTTGATGGAATTGTAAATTCCATTTACCTGGAAGACACGCAATACATTTTAAATAAGCCCAGGACTATTAACCTTTAAGGAAAACTATTTAAAGACTTAGAATAATGAAGACTTCGGTTTCCTTTGTGGTAATGACTGTCAAGGATTCCAAATTGTAGGCAACCGAAAAGTTCTATAAATTTTAAATAAGTTATCCTTAAAATAGTTGAACTTTGGAAATCTAAATTAAAATGTTAATAGCTGTACCAGATATGTCAGGGCCAATAGTAATTGGTAGAGCTATTATTAATTATAATTTCTCTATGCATTTTTCTTAAATAAATTCTTGAAGGAAACTACTTAGGAGGTATGGTCTCTTTAGATCTATGGTCTCTCTGTCTAGATCTATGGTCTCTCTAGGACTATGGTTTCTTTGGGCCTTTGGTCTCTCTAGATCTATGTTATTTCTAAAGATATGGTCTCTCTAGATCTATGGTTCCTCTTGGAATATGGTCTCTCTAGGGATCACAGTTTAATAAAATAAATCTATAATTTTTGGTTAATGTAATCAATATTTGTCAATAAATTTTAAAATCAATCTATTAAGTTATGGCCTTGTTAAAGTAGAACTTTGTGTAATTAATATATTTATGCCCACAAAAAATATATATACGGTCCTAATAAATTTTAAACAAAATAGGAATTAACCCAGACTTGTCGCATAATAGGAAGTGATTAATAAACCAACCTTAAGCAGACAACAAAAGAACTTGACAACTTAAGAGAAATGCATCGCGAAAAAGAGAGGGCACTAGAGTGTGCGCGAGAGAGGGACGCAGTGAGCGAGTGCGCATGCAACGGCGAGTCTGGTCACCCTAAAATGCACATTGCACCGGCGAGTGGTGTGCGTGTGTGTTATCGCTGTGGCAAGGCAGCGGCAGCAACAACTACAAACTATAACGCAATTATATGCAACGCTCTAACCTCAGACCCCAAAAACCACCCACTTGGCGCCCCGTTCCGAGGTTCGCGGGGGGAAAATCGCATTTTGCGTGCATCAATTATTGCGCATTTCTCAGTTGCGTTGTTCAATTTTTTCTCCCTCCCCTCTTGTTGTTGTTGTTCCGTTGCTCCCCTTCCTTTGGTTGTAGTTTTTTTTAATTTTATTTTGTTGCTGTTTTTATCTGACAGCCGCCTTCTAATTTACACAACAACAACAATTACCATTGTACAATTATAATGCATAACATTGGCTGAGAGAGAGGGGGAAAAAAACAAACAGAAGGAAAAAAAAACACAAACAAGCCTTCAAGTTTTCAGGGCTACATGAAAGAGAGGTTTTTTAATCGTAAGAAAAAGGAAGTAATTGTTGGGGATTTAAGGGGAAATTTATTAATATTTAACCATAATTCTTAAATTAATTTCTCCTTTAAAATATATCATAAAATACTTACACTTCCTTTTTCTAATTCAGATTAAAGTATTTATCTTCTTAAAAAATTATAAATATAATTTGTAATGCATTTCAAAGCTAGCTCCTCTCTAAATCATTTTAAATAAAAAATGCAAATTGACTAGGAAACCCACGGAAACTAGCTAGTGAACCAGAAACCTTGAAAATCCAGGGCTGCCGTCGTGATTTACCACTGATTTACAACCCAGCAATCCCCCGGCATTGGGATCACATTGCGTATGCGTGTTTTTTATGCCTTATTTTGTTGATATATATTTTTTTCCCCTTTCTTGCCGGTGTGAGCTGAGAAAGGCTTGTGCGGAGTTGTTGCACTTTTGCTGCGTGACACATTGTGTGACTGACTTTTCAACTAATAGCTGCAGGAACAGCAACAACCTGACATGCAAGCCAAGTCTGACCCATTGGCAATTAGCATTTTGGACGGTGCCTGAATTTTTCAGTTTACTTGAACCAAAAAAAAAATAAAAATAATAATAAATCAAAGAAGAGAAGAAATAAGGCGAAAATGCCTCGACTATTAGGTACCTGGTTTACTCAATTTTAAAGACAAAAGAGGGGCTTGGGACTCGAGGGCTTATTATAAAATTGAGTTTAACTAAAAAGCTTAGAGACTTAAGATAGATTAATGAATAGTTGATCTCCATTCTAAATACCTTTTAGGATCACAAAATACACCCTATATATACCCTTGTACTCTACGGATGTCGGGTATGAAATATGTGTACATATACAGAAAAAAAAGAACAAAAAAAAAGGCTATATCTGATCGTGGTTCGGTGGGGGCACTGCTTGCGTGTTCTCTTTCTGTGTTTGTAATTGTGGATTAATTATAGCCAAGGACCCCACACAAGATACAAATAAAGATACAAAATGTATCTCTATCGCTCCATGTGTGTCTGCCTGTGCAATTTCCGTCCATTGGGGCACACACACACCATACACACCACACACAGCACCAGAACAAGGTTAATTCAGTTAGCCATTGTGGCTGCTCGGTTGCTAGCTTAGCTTGTTGTTTTAATTACGCTCAAAGTTACATAATCATTGCAGCTGATGATGGACACGCAGCTGTAAATTATTATTTATATTTTTTTTTTATGTTTATGTGGCCATTTAGAAACACTTTCCATCAGCCGCAAATTAAAGCCCGTTAGGGTCTGTTCTTCTGGGTGACAATTTCAGCGTTTTATCGCATTTGATTTGAATCCACGTCCAGTCTTTGGAGAGTGTCGGCTGAAGACCCTAAATATTAAATAAAAGCCACACAAAATTCGCATAAAAACAAACCGGTTACTTTTGGGCGATTTAGAAATTGAGAAACATAAAATGGCCCACAAAGGCAGGCCGCTTCTGACTGTAACCCTCTCCAGAGCTGAGATTTTCAAGAATTCTTCCTACTTATATTTTATTTATCATCAACAAATTATTTGGATTAAATTATAATAATTACTTGTCGTACTTAAATGTTTTAATTTGCAATTTCACCCAGCGGCCATCAGCGTTTTCGACCATTTGCCAAAATGTGTTTCCCATGACTTTGGGCCAAACCAAATAAAATAAAAATAAAACTTTCGAAAGTTTGAGACAGAAAGACGAGAGGAAAGAAAAGAAGCAGCGGCACAAAGGCGAAGAAAAAAATGCATAAATTTGGCATAAATTATGCTCTCACCTAAGCAACCGAACCCCCGCCACTATCTTTTTTTCCCTCTATTTTTTGGTTTATTTTTTGCACTCCACCCCCTCACGACTCCGAAGCGTTGAAAAATGATGGCAACTTGCAAATTGCACGGAAAAGAAAGGAGGGAGGGCGGTGAAATGAAGTGAAGGATGGCAGGG
Organism: Drosophila tani; assembly: GCA_008042535.1. Taxonomy (NCBI): domain Eukaryota; kingdom Metazoa; phylum Arthropoda; class Insecta; order Diptera; family Drosophilidae; genus Drosophila; species Drosophila tani. The sequence goes on along the minus strand of VNJO01012838.1, from coordinate 777 downwards.
CAGGCGTGAAAGATCGATTGTTGTAGGATTTTTTTATTTGTGGATTTTCCTGGAGATTTTCTTATATGTACATTGTAGATTTTCTTGTAGACTTCGTTATACATTTAGCTGTGGATTTTATATGTAAATGTGGCTTTTAGCTGGATTTTTTTTTTGTAATTTTCAATGTTAAAATTTTAGGTAACTTCTAATGGTGGAATTAAATTGTTTATTCAATATCTTGATGCTTTATTTTGTATAAACAATATTTGCACATTTTTATTGGGTTTATTAATAATAAAAGAAAGATTTTTGTATAATCTTTTAACTTTTGGCATAATCTTTATGAATTAATTTCTGAAGCAAGAATATTTGTAATAAAATAAAGTCAAACGGCCATTAATACTTTTTATTGAATATTTTGGTAAATTTATATATTTAATTGGGAAATTTTTTATTTTAAGCCTTACCTTTATGAATGAATTGCTGACGACAAGGTTAAATTTATAATTTTTGTTTAATAATATTCTTAAATTTAAATGGTTTTTAATATAAGTTTATTAATAATTCCAAAAGTCAGATCTGCATTCATTTTATTTAATATCTAGGAACTTTTTATAATTTTGTTAATAATAATAATAATAATAATAACTTGATACATATTTGTTAATCTTATAATATTTCTCTTTTTCATAGAAATCAAACCAATATAATTAAGTTCCAGGCCTAGGTTCCATAAATTCTAGAGCAGAGCTCCCATCAAGATAGCATAACTCCTACATTAATTAACCGAAATTC
>VNJO01012828.1:0-10483 GCA_008042535.1 Drosophila tani | reverse complement strand
CCTCTGGCGTATACAAACGCGCAGTTACTCGGCTTGCTCCGCTTCTGAAAGAAGAAGCCACAAAACGTCCTCGCAGCTCCATCGAAGAAACAACGATGTCAGAAGAAATCCCAACACAGAGAAAGAAGGTGAAGCTTCCGATCCTTCTAACTTTGCTGGCCATGCTACTCATCCTCCCACTAGCAATGGGAAAACCAATAACTGTGACTCAGTTTACAAATCAACCCGGAATATTCTACGAACGAATCGGTACTTCCAGAATGGCTGTTTCAGAATGGACCATTATTGTGTACTACGATTTGAAATCATATTGGACCGATATGAGAATATTATCTGACGGGATTACTGAACTCAAACATAAGTGTTCAGAGCTACGAAACGCAAATGCCTGTAACTCTATATCTGAGCATTTTCAACATTTATATGGCGAGTTACAAGCATAGAGATCAATTCATGGGATTGACTGAAGACGAGTTTGAGTTATGTCTAAAAGTGCCAAACGACGAGCACATATGCTTCAATCATCAAGCTACGTTTAGCGCGGATAATCAGTGTGAATTTCAATTATTTAACAACAAGACTGAAACACTATGTGAGATTGTTCAAGCAAATTCCGATCTGATTTGGACAAAAACAGATGGATGAACAGATGGATGTTTGCGACACACAGTCCCATAGAGCTTCAAGCTGTGTGCAAGGAAACACCGTCCACAGTACACCTTAAAGGAACGGGGTTACTATCCCTCTTCTCAGGCTGCACCGCGCGCAACTCAAAAATTAGTGTTAGCGCATTCAGCACTACGATCAGCGCTTCGGCAATATTACCAATTTTGGCATAGAAGAAACATCAGAGCCAGCTCAAGAAACTACAACCCGAGCATCCGAACTAGATGAATTAGATGTCCTACAACAAAGGCTGGCAAACTAAAGGATACAACATGGAAAAATCAATTCAGCACTGTCCATCATCATCAAATAGCTGCTTATGTGGCCTTAGCAATATCAATTATAGTGATAATTGCATATATTCTACGACGGCAATACGGCAAATGGAAGCCACGACGCGTCGTGGACGATTTGGCTTATCTAGCTTAAGAAATGGAATTTCATAAAAAATAACGATAATTTTACAAAGTTTGAAATTTTTATGGAATGTTAACCCAAAAAGGAATAAAATTCAGAACTTTTTATTTAATTTAATTTTTTATTTTTTATTTTCAAATAAAAATTTTTGTTTAGTTTTTGTTTTGTTTGAATATTTATGTTGTTCTTATAGATATTTAAAAAAAAAATATGCCTATTTCAAGACTTTTTGGTGTAGTCGCCATCAATGAACAAGGCTAAATCCTCATCTGGAGTATATTTAATAGGCATCTCTTTAGAAGCATCCAGACTTTTTTTTTATTTGTTTAGACGAGTCTGGATCTGTGGCTACCATTGAAACTATATTGCATGCACTGCGCTTTCCAGATTTGTTTAGGCTTACACTAGCTGCTTTCATAAGCTCGGCAGAATTGTTGGCTTCTACTAGATGCGATACTTTTGACCATTGGTAATTTGGGTGGCAGTCAGTAAAATCCTTATTCTTTCGGGTGGAATCCAATCTACTGTCTTCACTTAGAAGAGCCAAATGTTCGGATAACCAACCCGCGTTCTTGTTCTCGAGACGCTTTATATCCCTATTACATTTTCTCCACCTTTTACATAAAATTTTACAAAAATTTTTAACAGTGCAATGTATAAAATTCAAATCCGTTTCAGAACATTCAGATTTGTCTAGAAAATTCTCAAAAATATGCTCAACTAGTGCAGTATTCTTCTTCGTGGCGTCTGTTTCCCCATGCCATACTGCAAAAAGTGCTTGTTTACAGACCGAAATGATTGCTGAAAATATCCCAAACTTTAGCAGGGACACGTAAGGGCAGCTGATCTTGAATAATTTACACACTGGACGAACCATAGTTTACCACAGATATTCACTTTTTGCGGGCCGGGACGGGCTTCACAAAGTTTTAGTCTACAGAAGCTGAATTTATTTTTCAAAAAGCGGGCTACAAACATTGATGGATTTGAACTAAAACTACGAATACAACATCTACTCACAGGGCACAAAACATTAATTTTATTTTACTACATACCTTGAACTTTAGGAAAATGGGGAACTTGTTTCAAAACAGGTGAAATCCAACAAAATGTCGCATATATAAAAATAAGTGCATCAATCAAGCTATACGCTTTGAGAAGTTTAGTACTACCATATGTTACCTTTGAGGGCTAACAGCTGATCTAGTTTATCGAATTTTTCAGTGTTAGTTTTGACTATTTTACTATCGGTAGAAAACTAAACTTTTTTTTATTTTTAACAGTTCAAAATTTGCTTAATCTTAAGCTAAAACAGCCAAATCGGCCACTGTGTGCCGCTGCGATTCTCAAGACTGGATTCAGCGACGCTCTTGTTAAAATAGGCGCTACTGTTGGGAGGTGTTCGTAAAGTTCACTGATGATGGTCGAAGTTGGAATCGACCAAAACAACGCCGCTGTACAAGAAGATCTGTGTGTGTGCAAAGCATAAAACATTGCCACCTCCTCAGTCACACGGGCCAATATAAAAATATAAACTATTAATAAATAGCTTGGGTGATGACTTCAATATGTCCATTCTAGGACCGGATCATTGAAGACATGTTGTATGGCTTTGTTTTAGTACCGATGACCCGAATCAAGTTCCCTCGGCGTTGCTGTCGTTTCTCCATTATTTCAATTCCAGTCGCTGAGCCCTGTAATTGGACGCCTCGTGGTAGCTTCTTTCCTTCCATTTCGGCTAGAGATGCGACATCATTTTTGTTTCGTTTTTCTGAAGCAACTTTCACCCACCTTTCCAAATTCCTCCAACGTGAGGACTTGCCGGGGAAATTTCATGGAGCGATTTTTCTCCAATGTGAGGGCTGGCCTTGGCAATCAAGTGCAAATGTACGAGTATGCGTTTATCTGCTTTTTTCCGAGCTGCATCCAGCTTATTTTGGGTGTTCCCTATACAGCTAACTGACTAACTATCGCAAAACGATAGTTAGACGTATTGGGAACGACCCAAAAAAATTCGGCTGCTGACTTTTCAAGCAACTCTCTGTTTTCGTAAACAATCGAATGACTTTTAAGACCAAGAAAGCTTAGTTGTTCAAGCTGATAACAGCTAAATACATATCTGAGCTGCTTTATTTGCATATAATGGACGAATACAATGGTAAGTTATTCAGTCAATTAATGATTGTCTTTATCGACTTGGATCCTACGGCGAAGGCAGTTCGATAGAAAAAACTGCGGCCTTTTTTGGGGTCGGAGACGAAGGCACTATAATAATATATGTATTTGCTGGCCAATCTTGGACGAGCGATCATCAATAGTGTCAGAAACGTTTAACGAATTACCATTTGACCTTGGGTATGGGATGGTAGCGAAATTCCGCTGCCGGAGAAGCCAACGGAAGACCCTGAAACGTTCTACTCCAGGAAACAAAGATATTGCATCAAAATGCAAGCTGTTTGCGACCATCGAAAACTGATTTGACACTTGGTGGTTTTCGAGGATTAGTTCGATAGTATCGATTTTTTCCGATTTTTTCTGCCTATTAATGCGTTTTTTATATATATATATATATATATATATATATATATATTTTTTCCGCTTTCGGAAAAAAATGGCAAAAATGCATGACTTTCTTTATGTTGTTAAACTAATTGGCATTTAATATGTACATATTTATTTTAGCGATCTGTTGAATGAACTGGCTATTACACTTCAGGACGATCATAGCTGGCATCTACTCTTTAGATGCTGTACTGGTTACGTCTGTAGATGCTGGACTGGTTACGTCGTCTCTTCCTAGACGCCCCCTTTTCTCCAGCTTCTTTTAAGACTGAACTTGGGCATGGCAATAGCCTTATTCAGCTTGAAAGCGCACAGCTTCAGATAGCCGAGCCCTGTGGACAGAAGGCGTCGTGTGCAGGGATCATCTTACTTCTCCAAATTTGCCTCTTCGGCACGTTCTATCGGAACCCAAGGCGGAGCATGCACAGGAGCCGGGTCGGTGGCGGGGGCGGATACTCGAAGATGCCCTTCCGCCGGGTGCAGGACCTCCTCCACTTACTTCTCCTTGGGCACAGCAAGGTGATGTGAGTCAGTGATCATAAGAGACTTGCATAAGAAGAGAACGGTTGATGGTCTGCCTCTGAGTTGGTAGAACCCGCGTCTCCAGGCTAAACGATTCCAGTGGGCTGCAGTGGTTCCTGCAAGTCTTAGGGCTCCTGTCAAGCGGATGGCTGTCGGAACCACGTGAAGTCTTTATTTTTACTTAGCCGCAAATAGAAAATAAAGTCTTGCTCTTTCATTTTAATCGTAATTAACATTGTTTTGAATTTTGAATTAAATTTAATTTTCCGACAAATCAAAACCAAAATAAACAAGAAAGAAAGCTAACTTCGATAAACCGAAGTTTGTATACCCTTGCAGTCTGCAATTGGATCATTGAAAATCGATCCATTTTAGTAATGTTGCAAATATATCGAGTTTTGTAAATTTTACATTCTACATGTAGAATGTTACATTTTCATATAAATCGACCGATCGCTTCTATGGAAGCTATATGATATACTTGGCCGATCTTAATAAAATTGAAACCGTAATTCTTAAACCGTAAAAAACCGATGAATCTCGAAATTTAAAAAAATACGTTTAAAAACAGAGAAGCTTACATTTTTATACCCTTGCAGAGGGTATTATAATTTTGCCATGATATTTGCAACGCTGTTAAGGAGGCATCACCGACCCCATAAAGTATATATTCTTGATCAGCATCACCAGCCGAGTTGATCTAGCCATGTCCGTCTGTCTGTCTGTCCGTTTGTCCGTCTGTCGGTTTCTATGCGAACTAGTCTCTTAGTTTTACTTGTAAGAGCTATCGAGCTGAAATTTTCAGCATAGTCTTATTTCTTTAGCACGCAAAATATATGTCGAATTTATCGAAAATTTCAATTTGTATGGGGAAGCTCTTATCCACTCGACATTTTCATTCAATACATTAAGTCAGTTAGGGTTGTTTTCCACTACGTTGCTTTTTCCAACTATCGCACGAGAATCACGAAAAGCAGAAAAGGTGTTTCTACTAGGAAAAAGAAAAAGTTCCCCTCATAAAGGGGAACATCTGTTTTTTGTTTTGGTTTTGATTTGGCGGATAATTAAATTTAATTCAAAATTCAAACCAATATTAACTAAGACTAAAAATGAAAAAGCTAGACTTTATTTTCTATTTGAGGCTAAGTAACAATAAAGATTTCACGCTGCCAGTCAGCCGCTTGACAGGAGCCCTAAGACTTGCAGGAACCACTGCAACCCACTGAAATCTTTTCGCCTGGAGCCGCAGATTCTACCAATTCAGAGGCAGACGCATCAACCCTTCTCTTCTTATGAAAGTCCCTTATGATGCACTGCCCAAGGAGGAGTAAGACGAGGAGGTCCTGCCCCCGGCGGAGATGGGCAACTTCGAGTATCCGCCCACACCACTGCCCCCGCCACCGACCCCGCTGTGCAGGCTCCGCCTTGGGTTCCGTTAGAACGTGACAAAGAGGCAAATTGGAAGAAGTGAGAGGATCCCTGCGCATCGCCGCCGACGCCACCAACGCCTTCTGTTCACAGGGCTCCGCTATCTGAAGCTGTCCGCTTTCAAGCTGAAGAAGGCTATTGCCAAGCCCATGTAGAGTCTTACAAGAAGCTGGAGAGAAAGGGGGCGTCTAGGAAGAGAGGAGGCCGAGCGCCAACGATCTGACGCTCGTAAACGTAGGAGGAGGCACTGGCCGCCAGTGAAGCATCTACGGTCGTAGGATCGTCCTGAAGTGCAGTAGCCAGTTCAATTAACTGATCGCTAAACGAAATATGTATTAAGTGCTAATTAGTTAAACAACATGGACAAAATCATGAATTTGTCCAATAATTGTTCCGCCAGCGGGCAACCAATTTTATTTGTTCAAAAAATAGCTGGCTAGCGGTGGTTGTTGGGCAACGTCACATATTGATAGGCAGAAAAAGACTGAAATAATCTATACTAATGAACAGTTTATCGCCATTAATATATTTTATGGCCCCCACTTAGCAACATCAAAGGTCCCGAAAACACCGGTTATATCCAACTTACGTGTTTTGGGTAGAAATGGACAAATGGACTGACGAAGATTATGAGATAGATTAATGCTACATAATTTAGAATATGTATTTGGAGTCGGAAATGACCCCTGAATATCATTGTAATTGCTTCTGCAAGGGTATACAAATATTTTATATATGTTAAATATATGTTAATAAGTACAATGTATACATACCTAAAAAAAATTTTATTCCCAATTTGTGTACACATAATGGCAACCAAAAGCTTGTTGGTATGCAAGCTAATCCAATAATAAAAGTATGAAGGAAAACTGACCGATTGATTTCCGATTCGCAACCTGTAAAAGTTCTGAATACAAAATGTTTATTATTATCAAATTCATAAAATGTATATGAAATTAAAATTCCAAACTCCCTTAAAAATATTAGCAGTGCAGCGCAGTTTAAAGAAAAACTTAATTCGCACTTTAAAGATACTAACATAACATAAAAACAAAGCGACCCTAGCTTTAGCTTTAATATAAGTATAATTAAAGTTCAATGTAATTCTTAACTAAGAACAATGATTTCAAATTAACTTTTCCTGTGTGACTAGCGCATTAAGTGATAAGTTTTATACTTGTATCGTTAGAAAGAACTTTAAATATTAAAATTAAAAATTAAAAATTAAATTAGATAGTCTTCTTTCTATTGCAGCAAATATATATGTCAGCAAATATATAGGAACGAAAGGGCCAAAATTTCATATTCTCCCTATTTATAAATATATTGGGGCTTAAATTAAATATATGATCCTTTAAATATATTATAGGTATACATTTTAAATTTCATGCAACTCGGACCTCTATAGTTGATTTTCGTTGATTTTAAAGATACTGGATTCAAATAAAATACTTAATTTTTTTTAAGTTAACTATAGCCATAAATTTAAAATTGTATCCATATCGGACCACTATATCTTATAGCTGCCATAGAAACGATCGGGCCAAATTATACAAATTATCCGTTGTTTTGAAAGACTTCGGATTATGATTCCCTATTTTTATGTTTATTATTTTCTGCGAGGGTATATAAATTTCGGCTTGCCGAAGTTAGCTTCCTTTCTTGTTTTCATTAAAAGTTATTTTTTATTCAAATATCTATGATTCCGGATCCGATGTTTTTATTTTGTGAGAGCTTGCTTTTGATATAAGTCCCACATCTTTCACTTGCTTCATCAGCGAGATACAGGGGGGTCTGTTTCCCCCCCACTATTTGGAATGGCTCGACTCCACTCTCCACTGTTATATACTTTATAAACTGTGTAATATGTTTTTAAACAAAATATCACCTACTGCAATATATGGCCATTATTAATTCCGTAATTCTAAGGTTCTAATTTGTCTTATGGGTGTCGTTGGAACGGTTGGGTCGAATTGCAAACTGCATGGGTACTTGAACTATCTGTCTTGGTGTGCAGATACCTTAAAAAATGGGTGGCAATACTGTGGAAGTTCTGAAATAACAACTTACATATTTGATGTTACAATAGGAGAGACATCACATATTGATGCCGGCGTTCCAGGAAATGCTTCCTCATATGCATTAAACCTTTGAAATATTTCTGGGAACCAAACCATAAGCGTATAGTAGCTGCAAGGATAGAACTTAAAGTATTAATAAATTAAAGGCTTATAACTCGACTCACCTCGTGGTAAGACATAATTGAATTGCACAAGTTAACAGTGAGATCTTAAGATAGGGGCGTGAAAATAAAGTGATTGTTTGGGTCCAAACTTCCAATAATAATATCTTCAGTTCGCTCGACTTTCGGAATCTTAGATTGACAATTCCTTTCGCACCAGTTCGTTTATTATACCGATCTGGGATCCTTAGGGTGGTACACTAAATAAAGTAATAAGTAAACAATTTTTTAAAAGAGAATACAAAAAGAATTACACATAGCCAGATAAAGCATATGTCGCAGCGAGAATAACGGGGGCCTTCTGTTATTGTACTTTGTAAATTTGGTGTTGGCAAGCGGAATATTCCGTGAAGGTAAAAACAAAAATGAAATGTCACAGGCCCCGTTAGGCTTGCAATGTATGTGTTACAAAGCATGTGTAAAGCATGGCAACAGAAAGAAAAAGACACAGACTTTTGTCAAGTGAGGTCTTTTCGTAAGCCACTAGACCTTTGTAAGAGGGAGATAACAAGAGAGGCACAAGAGTATTACAGGTGCAGAGAAAAGGAAAGCAAAATGTCAAGAATTTCGGCCTTAAACTAAAAACCGGGCAATTAAGTATAAATGAGCACATTGACCTAACTCCGACATCAGAAGTGGGATCAGCCTCGCTTAAAGACAATCCATCCAATTAATACCTTGGAAGAAAACGGAACCTGATGAATGTAATCAAAACCATGCAGACATCAAGCACCGGCAGCGAACAAGAAGGCTACATATGTCTCCTTACAGAAATGCAATCCCGATGGCGCTGGGGCTGACGCCTCAGCCTGGTGTACAACGTTCGACCTCATCTTTGCTGACATCTTACTGATGGGTAGCGCTCTGATTATAGCCTTGAGCAATTCGTTAAAGGGCATCGCATCACAGTGGATGTCACAATAGACTTCCAAAATCTGGGGAATGGTTCGCTGAATATGGTAGCAGAATCTTATCTAATCTAAATGGAAGGCAAGAGATCTGGAGGAAATCGCTAGCTCTAGCTCATATTGCTCAGATAGACAATAATTGGTTTCCTTGGGTTTTTAATACAAATGTAAAGTCTCGAAATGAGTTATAACAGCAGTTGCAGGCGCATACTTTCAAGAAACGCAATTTAGAGAAGAACGGGCACGCAAGTGGAGCTTAACCTAAAAAAATCAAAGTCACTGTTGAAATGTCATAATTGTGGATGTCATAAAGGTGAAAGCCTCTTCACACCTGGAGCGGAGGAGCGGTTCAATGTAAAATGTTTCAAGTGCGATAAAATTGGCTATCAAGAAATAGTTTTCTCTTTCAAAGTGAACGATCGTGTTTTTATTTTGCGCCTCGTATTTGTGAGTTCTTTCCTATAGGAATGATGCCAATGGGTAAAAACCAATTTATAGAAATTAACCCTATAAAATAATACAATGGCTATTTGTTATTTATGACCGACACAATCAACATCCCAGATAGTTTTGAATAATATTGCCTCAGAATTAATTTTACAAAAACGGAAGAAACTTACAAAAACTTGCTATCACAAGCGTTTGGCTTTAAGGAAATAATGCAAATTAAAGAAGCAAAAGAGGGTTAGCTAATTTTGCAGGAACAGCTTACAAACATCTTTTTGGAACATTAGATAATAATGATAAAGAAGAATTAGAAGAAAAAATCAATGTAATAGCTCAATACAGTGTACAGGTAAACGAACTAAATAATATAATCGATACAGTTAACAATGGCATCGATATAATAAACAAGCATCTGGAATACAACGAAAACGAAAAAATGCTTGAATTATTGGTTTTTAATATTTTTAGAACATTTCGCAAAATAAATTGATGACCTGGAAATGGGAATGCAGTTAGCAAGTTTAGGATTCATTAGATTAGGATCATCTTCGATTTTAACCTTTTCAAAAACATTGATAAAAAAACCTGTATCAAATTTTGTGTGAAAAACGAAATTAAGTGCGCGGATGCATTCCGAATGTTGACTGTGGCATTCGGAGAAGCTAGCTTGGACCGAAGCAACGTTTTTCGGTGGTACAATAAGTTCTCAGAAGGCCGAGAAGAAAGGTCAAAAAGAACAAAAATTGGCTTTTGCACCACGATAACGCCCCTGCTCACACATCGTTGCTTGTGAACGACTTTTTGGCCAAAAACAACACACTAATGATGCCGCAGCCACCGTATTTCCCAGATCTGGCCCCTTGTGACTTTTTCTTGTTTCCTAAACTGAAGAGGCCCATGGAAAGACGACGTTACGCTACGCTTGACGAGATAAAGATGGCATCGAAGGAGGAGCTGAACAAGATAAAAAAAATTATTTTTTGAAGTGCTTCGAAGATTGGAAAACCGTTGGCACAAGTGTATGATATCTCATGGGTATTATTTTAAAGGGGACAAAAAAGATATTCATGAATAAATCATCGTTTTCTCTTTCAAAGTGAACGGTCGTGTTTTTGTTTTGCGCCTCGTATTTGTATTAATTCCTTGCTATAAACCACCAGGGTTTTATTTAAAACTTCTATCTTGTATCAATATAAATTCACCGTTTCACTTCGCGTGTGCATGCAGCTGTTTTTGTGTATTAATAACTATATTAATTGCAAATTAGTTTTGGTGCAGCGATTGCTTATCT
>VNJO01012824.1:0-11500 GCA_008042535.1 Drosophila tani | reverse complement strand
CCATCATTCCTATGGCAGCTATAGGATATAGTAGTCCGATTTCGGTCGTTCCGACATATATACTGCGTGCTAAAAAAATAAGACTATGCTGAAAATTTCAGCTCGATAGCTCAAAAACTGAGAGACTAGTTCGCGTAGAAACCGACAGACGGACAGACGGACAGACGGACAGACGGACAGACGGACAGACAGACGGACATGGCTAGATCGACTCGGCTGGTGATGCTGATCAAGAATATATATACTTTATGGGGTCGGAGATGCCTCCTTCACTGCGTTGCAAACATCTGGTCAAAATTATAATACCCTCTGCAAGGGTATAAATATAAAAAAAGCACAAGAACAACATAAAATATACAGAAAAACCAAAGACTAAAACCAAAAGATAAAAAACTTCGAAAAACTTCATAAAAATCGAATAAACATAAAAAAAATCATAGTTGATTATAAATAAATTACATATAAAGAAAAAGCAAACGAAAAAAAAAAGAAAATCGAAAGTCTAAGTGGGACTCGAACCCATGCGCCTCAGATTGACAGTCCGATGCCTTATCCACTGGGCTAAACGGCAAGCAGGCACCGGCCGACCAGATTTGAACTAGAATCGAGCAATGCGGGTTCTACCGCTGGAACCCGACATAGAACAGATTTTTTTGTATGAGATGTCCCCTCTATACATTTATACTCTTTGCTTGTACATTGGGCTTACCGTATTGTGAGTGGACTCTTGATTTTCAATCACATCAATGGTGACAAGGCAGTTGTTCAGCAAGGTTTCGAGGTCGCTGAATTATGATTATCTAATGAACTTCGTAAGAAATTTTCCCAGGCTTGGATAGTGGTTGATGGTCCATTACGTTTTGGAACAATTTATAACGATGCGGCATAGACGTTGATTCTAAGAGAAGGACGCACGCAAATTCGCAAGGCAATGCTACCCGGCTAAAGAGGTAGTGATCTTGGCTTCTATTCGAATTGGCCTTTTCAGCCTAGTACTCAAATGGACGAAAATTTAAGTCGTTTTGCAATAAAACGTGAGAGTCTTTGTTTTTAATGTGCATACATCATCAGGTTATTAACCAAAGAGAAGTGGTCTTAAGTGACTACCTTGCGGAACTAGCGAAGTGACGATAACGTTTTTAGAGAGATAACTAAATAAGTGTGCCGTTCGATAAGTACTTTTCGATCCAGCTATCTAGAAAAACCAAGCAGAGTTATTTTTATAAGCAGTAGATCATGATTAACTGAATCGAACGCCTTGCTAATATCTGTGAATACTACATCGATTTGAGATATTAGCTTAAAGCCGTTTTTAATAAGAGATGTAAATTCTTGGAGGTTGGTTGTTGTGGACCGGTTTTCATGAACAGCAACATTAACGAATAACATTGATGCTGTAGCTGCAAGGTAATGATTAATTCGAAAAATTTGAATTTGAACGTCTGCAGAGGCAGCAGCAGCGGCAGAAGCTGCAGCAGCAAACCAACGACGCATAGGTTACATTATTAATCATTAACATAAGAAAAATCAATTGTAAAATTGCATTCAATAAATAAAGTTTATATTTTTTTAATAAAAATATTATTTAAACTTTTAACTGGCGCCCGAACAGGGACCTGATATAAAGTTCGCGAAAGGATACAAGTTCCGCGTCTCGTGTCGAGCAGTAAAGAATATCCTGCCGGTTCGGAAAAATTATTCTGCCTAATCCGTACGAAACAAGTAAGAAAGCTACAGTCGACTGTGCTCGACTGTGAGATACCCGGTACCTAAACGTACCGCAATTAAAAATTGTACATACATTATAATAGTCTACTTCGATACTTCTTAAAATAAGTCGCCTCTCGAATTAGCTCCCGACCTAAACATTTAATGTCATACTTAAATATGAATGATACATTTTATAGGAACACATAAAAACCCGCTCGATCGGTGTCAAAAAATGAATTATGTTATTTTTTGTCATTTCTTGCTATATTCTTTTGTAATTTCTTCTGCAGTTCTGTCATTATCTCGCACGGCCAAGGCTCGAATGCGCCACCTGTCGGCTACAGCTTGCAACAGCAGTGCCTTAGGGCGGTGTGTTTAAATTCTAACCTTATTGCTAATATCTGCCATGTTTATCATCCGATTTTACTGAAATTTTCAGGAAACGTCCATTTTATTTTATTTATTTATTGTATCTATTAACTTTATCCAAAAATAACGAGTATAGTTTATTTAACGTTTTTTATGATTTTTGAAGGAGGAAGTGGGCGTGGCCAAATTTTAAAACAAACTTGATCTGCGTGCAACAGATTCCAATGTTGTCACCAAATTTGGTAGCTCTAGCTCTTATAGTCTCTGAGATCTGTTGTTTCACACGGACAGACAGACGGACAGACGGACATGGCTAAATCGACTCGGCTGGTGATGCTGATCAAGAATATACATACTTTATGGGGTCGGAGGTGTCTCCTTCTGCCTGTTACATACATTCTCGGTTGGCACTGACTTGTACCCTATGGGTACCGGGTATAACAAGAACCTACTAAAACATTTCAGGCCAGGCGAAATAGTACACGTTAAAATTGATAAAAGATTAGGGTCAAAACTAACACCTAGGTATAAAATAGAAAAAGTAGCAGAAAATGAAAATACCACCATTAAAACCCAAAGCGGAAAAATAATCCACAAAAATAATATTAAAACATAATTTTTCAGACTATTCTTACCAACCTGCCTGGGTAATACCACGGTCCTCGACTATTCAAACTCCCAACTCATTTCACTTGAAACCGGACTAGCAGCCAAACAAGACGAAACGTTTAAAATCATCCACATTTTCAACTTAACCAGCTACGAAGAGACATTTGCAACTTTGTAGGAATCATTTAAATCACTTATTTCATCTCACCCGTTTCAACCATATCTTTCGTACGAACTAAAACAAATCAAATCCGACTTACGCAGAGTACAAACATAAAAAATACCAAAAAGAGCAATAGAAGCAATACGGACAGCATTGAAGTGACTGGCATGATCACCAGATCATCATGATTATGAGGTCGTAGAAAATAAGATAACCGAACAGCTAGAAAAAAATAAAAGACAGGTAGTTATAAAACGGCTAATTCACGAAAATATAAATCAACTCAGTAATGTCACAAATGAAATGATAAAATTTACTCAAATCTCGGAAGGAATAAAAATAAAGGAATAAAGTAAAAATACAATTAATTAAAGAAGAAATTACAAACATTCTGTACGCAATAACTTGGTCAAAATCTAACACAGTAAATTCATTTATTCTCTCAGCAATAGAAACCAACATTGTAGAAAACATTTTTAAAGAAGGAAACAGTTTATTTTTTGACATAGAAGAACTTTTAGAATTGGCTAAGGTCAAACTTGCCACCAATGGCCACGACCTCATTTACATTATAAGCTTACCAACAATTAATAAAGACACTTGCAGAACATTAAAAGTAAAAGCACTAAAAAAGCCCATATAATAAACGATTTAAAATATGAAAATCTACTAGAATATAAGAAACAACTATTTGCAATAACAAAACCTTGCGAGGCACATAACGAAAAAACTATTTGTAATTTCGAAAAATTAGCAAGACTTAAGTAACGATACTTGCGTAAATGCTCTGCTCAGCCTTAAGGAACCACTATGCAAAATGGTCAACAATAATTTTTCTTGATTTCGAGGAAATATTGCCAGGAACTCTACTGTTGAACGACTTCAGCGGACTTGTCTCGTTGGACGAAAAACCCTTAAAACTACAGGGCTCATTTATAATCCAATACAGGAACTGTACAATAACAACTGGAGAAAACATCTACAAGTTAAAAGAAACCAGCACGGTCGAACCGGAACCTCCACTTTTTCAATTAGCAGCTGAAAAGTCGAAAATATATGAAGTACTGTCACTATAAATGGTCAAGGAACTTAACATAAACAACACAAGAGTACTAGAGAAACTCAGAAGCGAAGGAATTATAAATTCTTCCCTGAATTATGGATCCGCCATCATCCTATTTGTAGTTATCGTAGGGCTGATCACACGATTCATGCGAAGGCGTAAACCAAGGAATGGCTTACCAGCTCCACCGAAAACAATTGAAGAGCCATCCCCTTCAGGATCTGTGCTCTTTTACGTTGCGACCGAGGACAGTCGCGTTTAAGGGGGGAGGAGTTAACACCCAGAATGCTAAATGCTCATCCAAAGTAGGAGTATCGCCACACGCACAGAAATCTAAACAACAACAAATAGATTACGAGCGTGAGTAAGGCATAAGCATCGATTGCCCAACATATACGGTTACTAGCCGGAATGTTTCCCAATATGTCCCCAATAGAGTTCAGCAGCCACGTGCGCTGAGTTTGCACTTCCCACCCTACGATCGTGGGAAAACTTTAACGGTGGGTGATTGAAGCCAACAGCGAGTGCATTTGGCAACAACAATTATTGCCAAATTACATTGACCAATTAGAATAAGAAATGGTCAACTGCACCGCGGCAGTAGCAATATCAGCGACAGCGACCAATTATGACCGACTGCATCAGCGACAGCAGCGATGTTCAACGATGGTAGCAGAGAACGTCTGCAGAGACAGCAGCAGCGGCAGAAGCTGCAGCAGCAAACCAACGACGCATGGGTTACATTATTAATCATTAACATAAGAAAAATCAGTTGTAAAATTGCACTCAATAAATAAAGTTTATATTTTTTTAATAAAAATATTATTCAAACTTTTAATTTATATATTTAGATGGAGTTTCACTGGTAAATCCCTAAACCGCTACAGCCTATACTCTGTTACTGTTCAGCCTATGTAACTGACCAAATTTATTTGTAATTTATTTTCTTTCCATCCGGTAATATTGATTAGATAAGAACTTAAATTTACAAGAAAACCATTATTGTCTACGTTAACTTAGGCAAAGCTCTGGAATCTAACTTTAAACTCTCAAAACTGGAAACATTTTCCGCCCTGCATTAATTCAGGCGTTCCCGCAGACGCCGAACCTAAAAACGTGGAGTAGCTTCAGACGCACGGACAAAAAGGCTATATTTTGTCACAAGCGGAACCAATACCATTAAATAATAATATTAATCCGACAACACACATATAAAAGCAATGCCGCAACAACAATTTGCTGAACATATAAACTCTTTTATCAACACTAACACACTTCTTATTATGCCCTTGCAGAGGGTATTATAATTTTGCCGTGATATTTGCAACGCAGTGATGGAAATATCTTCGACCCCATAAAGTATATATATTCTTGATCAGCATCACCAGCCGAGTCGATCTAGCCTGTCCGGCCGGAATCGGACCACTATATCTGATAGCTGTCATAGTAACTATAGGGCAAAAATGTTATATTTCTCTATTTTTGAAGATATTGAGCACTAATTAAATATGTGTTTCTTTAATTATATTATAGCTATACTTTTAAAATTTCATGAAAATCGGACCGCTATATCTTCTAGCTGCCATAAGAATAATCGGGAAATTATTTTCATTAAATTTCCTGTTTCTCAACGTATTTGTATTAATTTCGAGGTATAGCTGTTATTTACGTTTTTAGAATTACGGATTTAGTTTCGTTAAGATCGGACAACTATAGTATATCATACAGCTGCAATAGAAGCGATCAGTTGATTTATACGAAAATGTTAAATGTGTAGGTTAATATTATAAAAATGTAAGAACTTCGATATTTTTTAAATTGGTTCAAAATGGATCGCATTTGCAGACTGCAAGGATACACAAACTTCGGTTATCGAAGTTAGCTTTCTTTCTTGTTTTATCTATATATATAAAAATGGAGCCCAAAAAATGTATCGTAAAAAACTCCTCAAGAACGGCTGGGCCGATTTGGTTCAAATTTTTTTTCAGTTGTAGGTAACTAACAGGAGAAGGTCAGAACGTACCTTCAACTTCAAAAGTTTCTGATATCAAATTTGGAGACGATTAATAGTAACGCTAACAAAAATAAATTACAAAAAATTAAACTAGTTTCTAATTCGACACGCTGCTCTTCAGTTTCAAGGCTAGGTATTTACAGCTTAGAGAAAGCGAACTTTTCCAGATATGTGTTATATACCAAAAGTTGAGCAATCTCAAGGGCTAGATGGCCTTGAGTGACTATCAAAACCGTAAAAGCCATTTTTAAAAAAAACTTCAAAAACTGAACAAAATAAAAATATTTCTTTTAATTATAAATTCCTAATTATAGTAATTAAAAAAATTATGTCAAAGCAAAGCTATTATTATTTCAAAATACTTTTCTAACAACATATAGCACGTTTCTGTAGCTTTAGTCGTTTAGAAGTTATGGGCGCGGGAAATCAGGCTTCTTTAGCTGTTTCCCGGCAAACTAGCGGGAAAACCAAAAAGTGGTAAACAAAAGTTGTTAAGCTCGAGCTGTTTAATAAACTAAAAGTGGTTCCTGGACTCTAAAACAAAAAAATCGACAGACAGATAAATTTTGCCGAAGCTACTTATCAGTCAGTTTTCATTCGATGGTTCAATACGAAAGATCAATTCGAGCACAGCCAGTATTATCTTACTTATCGGGCGCAGCATAATTGTTGTTGGCTTACTCATTAATTCGAGCGCAGCCAGTATTGCTGTTCGCTAATCTTGCTCAGTACATAACATTACCTATTGCCCTGCGCGGCCGAATAAACATATTGAAATTAATGAGCAATCGCATTTGTTTTACTTAAGTTAGAGAAAAAGCTCACTAACTCAACACTCATTCTTTAAAAAAATCAAAAAATATAAGAAAAAATAAATTGAAACTAAAAAAAAAGTTTTTCAACTCCGGTACTGGAACCAATACTTTTTGCTGCAGTTTTCCATACTCGCCGACTACATAGAGTGGTCAGTTTGGCAGTATGGATTTGTATGAAAAACTACCAATACCCCAAAATGCGCTTAATTGTAGCATTGGTATTTTTCGATTGTTTGTTGAATATTTCCACTAATTTGTAGTATAGTACAAGCTCGGCGATCTATGGCATTGTTCTATTTTCCACTTAAAATTGAACCCCTAGTCCTTTTTTTAAAAACCTAAAAAAATATAGAATAGAAAAATAAATATGGAAAAATTAATTTAATTCTGCCGTTTTTACGCGTTTTATTTACTTTTTTTCAAATACAGAAAAATTGAGCAGCGATTATAAATATTACAAAATTGTATAAGAAGAGTCCTGCAGGCACCTCTCGTAAAGCAAGCGATCCCGAATTTCCAGTTTGGGTTCAGACTCAGCCATGGCACGCCGGAGCAACTTCACCGAGTGACGGAATTCATTCTGGATGGCTTCCACAAAAAGCAGTATGTCGTTGCTGCATACACAGGGTGTGGCACGACGGCCTTCTTTTCAAACTCAAAACCCTGCTCAACCCACAGCTGTTTGAAACGCTCAAATCATTTCTATCTGACAGGACGTTTCGTATGATCCAAGAAGGAATAATGTCCACTGAGAGGCGGATCAGTGCAGGTGTACCACAGGGTAGTGTTCTTGGACCTACACTGTACAGCCTGTACACTCATGACATGCCAAAGCCTCCAGTACACTCCCGTAACATGATGCTGGCCACTTTTGCGGATGACACAGCGGCAGCGTGCAGATCATCTTGCATATACACAGCCACTGACAGGCTTCAGTTATACCTCAAGAAATTTGAAAACTGGGCCTGTCGGTGGAACATCTCTGTAAACCCCTCAAAGTGTGCAGTAGTGACACACACACTCAGGAAGGACAATTGCCCAGGATTATTTTTACACGGAGAGCTACTGGAACAGAAAAGGGAACACAAATACCTGGGTGTGACCCTCGACAGAAGATTAATACTAGCAAAGCACACTACAAATGTCAAAAACTCACTCGAAGCCAAGGCTAAGAAGCTTTCTTGGCTATTAAAACCAAACAATCACCTTAACCTAACAAAAAAAAACCTAAATTTACAAAACCATACCACATGGAGATACGCCATACAAGTATACGGTATTGCTGCCAAAAGCCACTTAAACAAAATCAGAATATTCCAAAGCAAGACACTACGCAAACTATCAGGAGCTGAGTGGTACATACGGAACATTGACCTGGCCAGGGACTTCAAAGTCCCTCTTGTTGGGGACGTTATCAACTCTCAAGCGGAAACATACTTCAAGAAACTGACAAACCATCCGAATATACTTGCCAGTAGACTCACGGAACATAGAACCAGAAGAAGACTCAAAAGAACCCATCCCATCGATCTACAACACAAAACTTTAAAAAAAAAAAAAAAAAAAAAAAACCTCCACATGACCTAAATCACTCCACAAATTCGTAACCCATAACACTTTTCTACTACTACAAAATATTATAAAATCCATTGAACACCTGCCTACACTATTGTAAAAGTTTCTATATATAGTAACAGCATACAATATACACTGTGTAAATTAACACAGTAATAAGTGCGCAAAAAAAAAAAAAAAAAAATGTTTGAATTAAAAAATTTCAATTAAGCTTGATCTATTCCTATTTGAAGATATCAAAAGACTTGCTCAATTCAACAACACGAAATACGACACCGTGCGCCAGTCGAAATGAAATATAGAGTGTAGCCAGGGGTCTGAGGGCCAAGTTCACGATATTTTACAAAATCAGTTAAAAATAACACAAAACCGAAGTCGTTTTTTAGTTGTTATTTAATTTGCATGTTTAGAGTTCCTCCATTTTATTTAATTTCATTTCAGTTTTGCCAAAGTTGGGTAATGCAGAAAAATTGTAACAAAGTGAATTTTGTTATTCTTCGTCACTTCTAGTTTACACTCTTCTGTTCTGAGTTTAGTGTCATTATATTCTCAAATGTGGTCGAAGCATAATAAGTAAAACAATCACCACTTTTTATGTAACAATAGATAGATGCATGATCAGTCCCGGCGAAATCCCAAAAAGGACTTTACATTTTTATATAACTTGCCTATTTTGTTTTTCTCCATTTTATTAAACTGAAAGATTTCTCAAAGGCACACTGCAATTCGTTCGATCGCGGTCGACAAATAAAACGTAATGCAATCTGCTCTCCTTTTCGCACCCACTTGTTCTCTGCACTTATTAAAAAAAAAAAGTAGCTTTTTAGTGCACAAATGTTGGAGCTATTTTATGTGGCCATTGCCCCCCATTACGTAATATAGAGTATAGGCTAGAGGTCTGAGTGTCGGCTTTTGGCTTTTGCAAGTCCCGTAAAAAACCGCAGCTTTTTATACCCGGTACCCATAGGGTACAAGGGTATTATACGTTCGTGCCAATCGAGAATGTATGTAGAAGCAGAAGGAGAAATCTCCGACCCTATAAAGTACATATATTTTTGATCAGCATCACCTGCCGAATCGATTTAGCCATGTCCGTCTGTCCGTCTGTCTGTCCGTCCGTCCGTATGAAACAACAGATCTCAGAGACTATAAGAGCTAGAGCTACCAAGTGACATTGGAATCTGTTGCACGCAGATCAGGTTTGTTTTAAAAATTAATTTCACGCACAATGCTTTGGGTACCGGTCACACTCGACTTAGCTTTCTCACTTGTTATACCCTTGCAGAGGGTATTATAATTTTGACCAGATGTTTGCAACGCAGTGAAGGAGGCATCTCCGACCCCATAAAGTATATATATTCTTGATCAGCATCACCAGCCGAGTCGATCTAGCCATGTCCGTCCGTCTGTCCGTCAGTCTGTCCGTCTGTCGGTTTCTACGCGAACTAGTCTCTCAGTTTTTGAGTTAGTCTTATTTCTTTAGCACGCAGTATATATGTCGGAACGACCGAAATCGGACTACTATATCCTATAGCTGCCATAGGAATGATGGCGAAATTAATTTAAAAAAAATTTTAACTTCCCTGTTTTTCAACGAATTTCTATCAATTTTGAGATATAGCAGTTTTTTAAGGTTCTAGAATTACGGTTTTAATTTCATTAAGTTCGGTCCACTATATCATATAGCTGCCATAGAAGCGATCGGTCCCTTTATATGAAAATGTAAAATTCTACATGTAAAATGTAAAATTTACAAAATTCGATGTTTTTTCAACATTACTAAAATGGTTCGATTTTCAATGATCCAATTGCAGACTGCAAGGGTATACCAACTTCGGTTTACCGAAGTTAGCTTTCTTTCTCGTTAGATTTCGTTTATACACAAAATGCATAAGTGTATGTGGGTTTTGTGTGTACGTGTGAGCAAACGCCGGCAAAACATTGCAGACCAAATTTCATATTTGATTTTGATTAAGCGAGAGCCGAAAGACTTTAAAAGTCCAAGAAGGTTTTTTTCCACTGCATTTGTAAGTCCATAGTCGTGCTGCCTCAAGCGTTGGTCAGCGATGTCAATGAGGGATCGATTCCTCGCCAGGGCGTCTTTTTCTTTTTTTTTCTCTTTTTTTTTAAATTTAACACTTTTTTTTTTTTTTTAATTATTATTTAAGTTAAATAAGTTAAGTTAAAAATAAAAAACATACAAAAAATATATATTAACTCTTAAAAAACAAAGATACAATAAAAAAAATAAATAAAAAACTCCAAAAGGTAAAAAAATTAAAAAAAACACTAAGAAACGAAAAAAATATTATAAAAACATTTACAAAAAAAAAAAAAAATACAATTAAAAGAACTTATCCCTCGACTTACATTTTGATTTTAGTTTCATTTTTTTTTGTTTTTGCTAAAAACAATGAACATATTTTTCTTAATTTTATTTATAAGAAGTAAACACATAAAAGCCCTAGAAACAAAAAAAATGTAAAACAGAAAAAAGTTAAAAATCAAGAAGAAACTTATAGAGTACATCCATACATGTACAAATATACATAAACAACAAAAATCCAACATCTAGAAAATACACAAAAACAACTTAAACAAGTAAGGAAAGCTAACTTCGGGCAGTGCCGAAGTTTTTATACCCTTGCAGATCAGTTTATAATACACAATTAAAACAAATGGATTGCAGCTGGTTTCTGTGAAATTTATTGAATCTTTCACATACTTAGCCCCCTCACCACGACAAGGTCACAATCCATGAGGGGGAATATTATATTAAATAATAAATATGATAATTAGAACTTATTAACATCAATAATAAATAAATTAACATATAGATAAATAAAACTATTTTCTAATTACTATACTTAAGGAAAATTCCGTCATGATGACTGTAAGGCGTTTGATAAGTAAGGGCTACGGCATGCGGAATTCGGCTGTCGACAAATATCCAATCAATTTGTGTCAAGTGCTTTGTGGTAGCAGAATTAGTGATTGGTATCAGATTGAGAGAATTTAAAGACCTTTCAAGTTGATCGTTTCTGGTTGATCGGCATATGTTAAAATCTCCTAGTATTACCACTCTATTATTAGAATCTAATCTGCGTGCATTTTCTACATCAGCTATAATTTCAATTCGAAATCGTGTAATAGGAAAAGATGGGTTCCTATATACAACAATA
>VNJO01012820.1:0-59434 GCA_008042535.1 Drosophila tani | reverse complement strand
GAGAAGGCTTTGATTCAATTTGATTCGATGTCGCTTCCCCATCCCTCCCGGGAGCAGCCGCAACACACCCATGTTTATATGTAGGTGTATGTGCATTTGGGGCAATTAACTTGATGACAGTTTATTGGGGCAATCCAAAGGCGTTCTCCCCTGGAAGGAGCGAAAGTGGCGCCGCACCTCGCAGAAAAGTTAATTGAATGTGAGTGCCAACTGGTAACCTGAGGATAAGAGCAGGAACCTTAAAAAAATAAGAACAGGATCGCCAGTATATAAAATCGGCCCAAAAGGGAGTGACTCATATATCGCCATATCACTGAGAACCGCCGCTGTTTTCAATTAATCGATTCGCTGTCATTGAACCTTTCTTCATATCAATTGTTTTAAAAATAAGAAGGCAGCCACGGAAAGTGGCGATTTTACAGTCACAAAAAATAACCATTGCTTGAGATGTTGTTCTGACTAATAGGGTTTTATTCGGAATTGTATTAATTTAAATACCCAAACACTAAGTGTTGCTTGAGCTTAAGACTTAAGGGTAGATCTGGGAAAGTTATACCTAAAATTGCCTGACTTTCTTATTAAGTAGGATTTTTTTTTAATGAAAGAACTTACAAGTTTCTCATTTCTGCAACGAATACTAATAAATACCCGGTAATAATAAATAAATTACTTGTTATATAATACCAAATAATTCCATTTAATACTAGCTTAGAGTTTTCTCCTTTCTGCAAATAATACTAAATAATACCAATAAATTCCAGGTAATAATAAATAAATTACTTGTTATATAATACCAAATAATAGCAAATAATACTAGTTTAGAGTTTTTGCTTCTATTTTTCGATTCTTTCAAAATTCTAGTTGATAAATAATTTCCAATAACTAGTTAGTACATTCTTAAAATCTTTACACTCCCGAAACGCACTGTCAATCAACTCAACTCAAATCAAATTTGCTTTCAAACATGTTTCCCTCTCACATTCCCCTACGTTCTCGGCTAAATACTTTTATTTTCACGGTGTCTGGCCAAACCAAACTGTAATGCTTGCGATAAGATATAGAAACTTTATTAATACTCAGGGGTCTTATGCTTTAAATTTCCAATGAAGTGGCCCACCTCTGAGTCATTGCCCGAAGCTAATATTTAATTTGACTTTTGAGTGATTTTTAAGGAGCGAGCAGCTAAGAGCTTATGCAAATATCAAAATATATATAGAAACCGGGATGGAGTCATATGGGATATAATAAAGATTAAGTATAGGAAGTTTACTCAGACTTCCAGGGAAATTCAAGTCATAAAGTGGTCCCAAAATAGTCCTGTAAATAGTGATTTCTTAAATGTTCTTACTGGATCTTGTAATATATACTAGAAAACAAGGAAATACTCCTCCTACAGTTCAATTAAGCGGCGGTCCGTCTGCATGAATCAAGTTGAATCAAGCTGAATCGTATGAATCATCCATGGTAGTGACCAGCGGAGAGGGGACTCCATCCGAGTGGACGGCAATTAAGGAGCGCTGCCCGGTTTTGCGCTAGACCTGTCCCACTGTGCCACTTTAATGACTCAAGACGCCAGAGAAGACAAGTATTTCGCACGTTTTGTGGCCCATGGCTTACGGTTAAGCGTTTCTTCAGCGGATCTCTGTGGCTTAGCACATCTGCAGATTCTTCTCATCATCATCATTAACATCATCAGCCTCAGCTGCCACAGCCTGATGACAAGTGCTCGCTGTCTACCCGCGATATTGGGGCTTCTCTTTGTCTGGGCTTCTGGGCTTTGTGTCTCCAATATCTATAGCTTGCCAGCAGTGACGTCACAGGCGGTTAATATTATTTTTATCAATGTGTTCACAGCCAGCTCTCTCTCTCTCTCGCTGCTTCCCAGTTGGGGCATCGCATGCGCAGCGTTTGGGAGCTCCTTCAGTTGCTTTTCGACTCGCGAACTGAGCGCAACGCGCCGAGAGAAAATATCAAAGTAAAAAAAACAAAAAAACAAATAAATACACTACGCAAAAAGCGAGTTTTGTTTATGTGCGTGTGTGCCAAGAAATAGCAACAAATTCGTAACACCAAACAAAATCAGCGGGCAGCGGTTATTATCAAAATGTAAATAAAAAACCCAAAAAACAAAGAAAGCAAAAAGGTTGATAGTGTGTTTATCAAGCGATTTCCCTTCGATGTTTTCGCTATGTTCGGTGTGGAATTTCAATTAGATTGACGCCGCCTCTGTAGATTGTTGGAACACTTGGGCCTGATCATCATTTGTGCAAACTTGTAGCCGTAATCGTAGCCCCGCCAGCTCATCCAGGTGATGCCGCGGCCCGATAGCTTCACCTCGAACCTGCCACCGTCCAAATACTGACCGTTTAGGTTGCTTGAAGTAGGGAATCTTGCAATTAAATATCCAAAACTCCAAGAAAGTTTAGTGCTAGTTACCTCATTTGACACTGATCATACCACCAGGCCCCCACATATCTCCTGGCACAGCCATGGTCCAGTATATCCCGATCGAACGTGGAGAAGGGCATGCCCTTGTGATACCCCAAGGAATCCCCGGCATCTCCCGAGTATTTACCCAGTATATCCAGAGCATAAGATGAGGAAGCATTGCCAATCAGGAACTGATCATAGCGAGCGTCGCGAGAATCTCCATAAAAGTCCTCTATGTGGACATACAGCTCGTAGGGTTCGGCGTTGGTGAGAACGTGTAGTTTCTCCAGGCCCAGGAAGAACTCCCCATTCAGATCCCCAAATCCCTGGCTGTACTCCTCCCAGCTGCGATAGAAGTTCTCGCTGCCATCCTGACGCCGCTGGATCACAGTCCAGCCCGAGCCCGCCAGTCGAGTGTCACAGTATACGGAAAAGGGCTCCAGACCAGGCACCTCGATGGTGTGAACGCCATTCGTGTTGATGCCAGCAGCCAGGCAGGATGAGGGATTAACTACGACTTTAAATAGAAATTAATTCCTCTTCAAGGAAATCTGATCCGAACTTACCTTCTAGTTGAGCCTCTTTCTTTGTGGACGCCTCCAAATATCTCTGTTTCAGCTCCTCCAGCTGCGTTTTCAAACTGACAATCACTTTTAATAGTTAAAATGGCTATTAAATAATACTAAATGCACACCTGGAAATCATTCTGTCAGCTTTATCGTAAACCATTTGTAATTTATTTGATTCCCCATTCGAAAACGCAGTCAGACTTGTTAATAAAACAAAACACATTATATTAAGCTTCATGATGTGCTACCTTAGCTGGCTCTTAACACTCTGGGTAGGGTTTATTTTCCATACATATTCTAGACATAGGATTTCCTTATCAAAATTGCATTGAAAAGCGTAGGTCAAGTCAGCCTTGGGAGATAATCCAGCAGGAAGTGGAGGGAATTAGACTTTCAATGAGCAAAGGCGCGGTATATATTTTCTTTATTGCTACTTAAAGCTCTCTCAGTGAAAAAATGTGAAGATGATTCAATGACAACACTTTTTGCATGTTAATCAAGTTCATAACAAATTGTTTGCACGTTGATCTTGAATAATATTCTCAGTGATTCATCACTCGGGCATGTTTCGGCACTTGGGTCGTATCATCATCTGGGTGATTTTATAACCATAGTTGTGGCCACGCCAAGAGCGCCAGCACATGCCCCGGGCGAACAGCTTCTCCTCGTACTTGCCACCCGGCATATACTGGCCATTTAGGTTACTACAAAGTACATAATTCCATTAAAAATAACTTAAATAAGCTCCGAAACTCACCTATCCAGGCAGGCATTGTACCACCATCCCCCGAGGTAGTTAAAGGCACAGTTTCTATTAAACTCCTTGTCATTATCCCTGTCATACGTAGAGAACTTCATTTTGCGATGGGATCTAAGGGAATCTCCTGCAGTTCCCGAGTACTTGCCCAACACAGTCATGGCGTAGTCATCCTGCTCGCTGCCCAGGGCAAACTCATCGAACTTGGCATGCCTCTGCTCACCATCGAAATCCTCGAGGTGAACGTACAGCTCGTGCGGTTCCAGGGCAGTCAGGCCGCGTATCTTTTCGAGACCCAGGAAATACTCACCGCTGACATCCCCAAAGCCACTCTTGTACTCCTCCCAATTCCTGAAGAAGCTGAGATTGCCAATAAACCTGCGCTGGATCACAAGCCAGCCGGGACCAGCTAACTGATTCTCACAGTAAACGGGAAAGGGAGTTTGTTCAGGGACCTTCAGGGTGTAGACTCCGTTTTCTTTGATTTCGGAACTCAGGCAGGAGGTGGGATGTGTCTCAACAGCTTCTAGTGATTCGAGTTCAGTTTTTAAGCTGTGAATATAATATTTAATTTATATAAAGGTATTAAACAAAGCTACTTACCTGCTTAGCAAGCTCTCTGACTGCTCTAAGATAGCCTCCAATTGTTGCAACACATTCAGCGACTGCTTCAGGGTTAATTTAATCAATTTATCTTATTAGTTTAATTTTCTCTGGTATTATAGCTTACCTTCACTTGACAAATTAATAAATATATTAAGCACTCAGCTTGAAATATTCTCAACACGGAGAACTTCATGTTCAGAGAATCGACTTAAGTATAGTTTTATTTTTGCAATTTGCTAAACATTTTATTGCAAACAAAGCGCAGGAATTCGATTTCTTATCAGCAGCCTTTCCAATTACTTTTGATTATGATTTCTTGATAATTATTTAGCGCCTCAGAGCTGCACAAGCTGATTGTGTGTTTCGAAAGGTAACAGAAAGTTTAATTGCGATCAAAACAACAACAAAGATCTGCTTGGCTCACGTGGGTTTGGGCCTGGTTGTTGGGCTTAAGTGGGCCGTGCCAGAGCATCCAAAACTGTGCAGCTTTACGCGCTGTTTGAGCTTGAAATTTCTCATTTTGGCTTTATAGCTTTTACATTAGGGTATAATAAATATTTGGAGATTTATTGGCTTTGTTTAGGGGAAATATTCCGAATTTTAAAATGTGAAAATAAAGAAAAGGAAACTATGTTGGAAAAGCAACTGAAGGATCACAGTTTTTCATACAAAATAAGGGTTTACAGTTTCGAAATTTAAGGAAATAAATATTGCTTACTTTATTTCCTAACTCTGTTCACAATTTCCTTAATAATTTTTTAGGAAACCCGCAAGGCTATACTAAGTTATTGTTTAAAATGTCATAAATCGTATTATAAAGTTATCAAAAGTTTAAGTTTAATAATGCCTAGCTCTCGGAGTCTAGAGAATTTCAGGCTTCGGTGCCTTCGCAACTCTTTGCCTGCTTATTTTTTTTATCGAGGCGTCAATCTCAAGACAACAGAAAACAAGACATAAATAATAAGTTATAGAAATTGTATTATAAAGACCCGGAGAGCCAGCATGTGTGCGAAGAGTGTGTGTGGTGTGTGGGTGGTGACAGCGGTCTTGGCTTTGAAACGCCAAGTCTTGGCCAAAGTCAGTCTCGAGCCAAAGCTTCGCAGAGGCGGACGCAGCAGAACTTGTGGATTTTTGTCAGAGCCATCGCCGAAATGAGATTAAAGCGAAGTTCCAAGAAAAAAGTAGAGACTTATAGGCTCTTAATAATATTTTAGAAAAATATATTAACAAAATCCTCTTTCAGATGGCCATACCGCCTCCTCCAGGACCTCCGCCGCCGCCTGGCCCGCCCCCGCCTCCGGCGATGGGTGGCCTCAAGCTGGGTGGAGCCTCGGGCGGTGCTGACCCTCGCTCTGCCCTGCTCAGCTCCATCCAGAAGGGCACCAAGCTGCGCAAAACCAACACCGTGGACAAGAGCGGACCCGCGATGGCGGGCAAGGTGTGTGGATCGGACAGCGCTCCAGGTGCGGGTGCTGGCGCCAAGCGCACCCTCAACAACAACAACACCAGCACGAGCAACCACAACAGCAGCGGCAGCGGGAGTAGCAATGGCCTTGGCAATGGAGCCCCCAAATTGGGAGGCCTGTTCGAAGGCCTCTCCCAAATGCCAAAGCTGAAGCCCGTGAATGGCATGCGCGGTAGGTTCCCTAAATGTGGTTAATATGCAAATAAACGTTGCTCAACTTCCGCTTTCCGCCCACACACACACACAGCGGCACCATCATCGACAACGAACTCTACGGCGGCCCAGCAGCAGCAGCAGCAGCAGCGCAGCAACAGCCCCCCTGCCGCCACAGCCGCCAGCAATGGACCCATGGACTTTAGCTCGGAGCTGGCCAAGCACTTGACGCTGAAGCGCCAGAAGCAGCAGCAGCAGCAACAGTCGCCGGCGGCGGGCAACAACACACATATCAATGCGACAGAAGCCAATCTGAGAACAAACCGAGGACCACCACCGCAACCGCCAAAGGTGAGACCCATGCCAAGGCAAGAGGACAGAGAGACTCTATAAATAGTATGAGGGAAGGGAGTGGGTATATCTTTTAAGGGAGTTTGAGAAAAGATGGAAACTAAACAGGGAAGGGGATAGGTACTAAGTATAGTTTATATTTATTTAGAGATGGGAGTATTTGACAAGCTTTCAATTAATTAATTAATCGAATTTAGGAACCTTTTAATAAAAGAAAGATGAGAGATATTCGAGACATAACAGAGAGGTCAAGGACTACCTTTACCTTCAGTAACGTAATGGTTTTAAGAATATATAATCTATCAAAGTTTATAAGGAAGAAAAGCTGCTACATAAATGTTTATAGATCAATCAGAATGATATTATTGGCATCTTTACCTACCTTATACAATTTCTTATACCTTCTCTGTTCCAGAGATCTAATCTCTTCACTTTCCCTAGCCATAACTCAAAAGTAGTTGCTTAATAAAATACTTTCTATAGCTCTGCTACTAGTTAACCTTTTGAATGAGATATACATTTGGTTTTACTTTAAAAAACTTGTATTAAAAGTGGACTTAAAACGTGTTTCCCATTAGAGTAAAGCACTTATCATTATAGCAAATATCTGGCAATTAGATTAGCATATTTAATGAGCTCCTTAAAGGCAAATATAGAGAGTACACCAGCTCATAGCAAGCAAGAAAGTGTGACAAAAGGTGCCAGTACTAATCCCCTCGCATTGTCTTCCAGCAGCCAGCAGCCAGCTCGAGTGATTCGATCTTGGAGCGCATGAACATCCCCCGCACGGCGCCGACCCCAGCCTCGTCCATCTCTTCCATCGCCTCCTCTGCCAAAGCGGCATCGCCCACGCTCTCGGACAGCGGCAGCAGCGGGAGCGGCCATGGCAGCAGCGTCAAGAGCAAGGCGGCCAATCTAAAGTAAGTGTCTGGCAGCTCTTTTTAGATGGGTTTAAGGTCCACGCAGTTCTGTTGGAAGATGAGTTCAAAATTCAAGTCATAAAGAGTGTAATTAGGAGCTCTTAAGGTTTCAAGTGCCTTTGTAAATTGTTTTATATTAGAAAAGTCTCCAACAGAACTGCTTTTAAGCTAAACATTGCCTGCCGTTTGTGGGTTTGGATTGTGTTTCGGTTTATTTCATTTTGTAAATTTATTTCTCTTGATTTTCTTCTTTATTTTCGGATTACTTTTGGCCGGGACTTTGTTGGTATCCTCGCACACACCAATCACTCCACACACACACTCTACACACACCACACACCCAACAGTATCTCGTTAGGCAATAGTTTTGTAAATAGTTCAAAGACAACCACAACAACCACGAGTAGCGCCTCATCGTCGCTTACCTCCAGTCAGACGTCCTCGATGGGATCGCTGCGCAACCTGGCGCCCAACAGGTCCACGCTGTTTGGTGGTGGTTCTAGCTCCGGTTCCGGTTCCGGTAGTAATGGTGGCTATGCAAGTGTCCAGAAATCATCGTCGCCGCCCTCGACGGCCGAGAGCACGCCCACGCCCTCGATGAAGCCGGCCATCAGCTTTGGCAAGCCGAACTTTGCCCCCAAGCCACCGGGCCTGCAGCAACTGGCGCGCCCGGCGGTGACCAGGCACCACAGCATGAAGTCGCCCAGGTACAAGATCAGCTTCCGAGTAACCTCTAACCACTAAGCACGCTGCGCCGCTCATCTGCATCCCAACTCCAACTCAAACTCAAACTTGTTTGGGGGTTTGCTTTACGCTTTTGCTTTTCTCAAGAGAATCCTTACTTAAACCTTAACTAACCCTTAATTCTCTTCAAACAGATCTCCGCCCGCGGCGGGCAGCGTCAATGGGCCCGTCTTTCCCACCCAGCAGCACTTGGGCACCCTAAGAGGTCCTCTCCAGTTCCATGGCAGTGAGAGCGGCACTCACAACACCAGCGCCGGCAGCATGCGATGCGCACCCAATCCGCCAAAGTGTAGGTAATCTTTAGGTAACTAAAGTAAATCCCTAACGAGAATATATTCCCCTCTAGCAGCCCGCCCATCGGTGAAGCCTCCGCCACCGCCCACGCCGGCCCGCAGCTTCTCGAACAGCAATCTGAGCAACATTGGCTCCGGGTCAACGACGGCGCCCTTCAGTGCGGTGAACACGACTCTCATCCAGAGCTCGGCCACCACCACGCAGGCGGCCCCATCGCCGCCCATCACCCAGCCGCCCTCCTCCTCCAGCAGCAGCAGCAGTGTGGCCGCCCTGCGCGACCAGTTTCGGGCGGGCGGCATGTCCAATGGAGCGCCCTCGCCCCCACTGCCGCCCACACCGGCTCCCACCTCCTCCAATTCGTCGTCGGCCACGGCCAGTCCCAAGTCATCGATGACGGTCAAGCCGATTATCCTGAACGGAGGACCCATCAATCCGCCAGCCCCGCCGCCGCACCGCAGCTGTCCGCCGCCGCCGCCGCCGCAGCGACAGTCGAGCAATGTGAGTAGAGGGGGAAGGTTAGAAGGGACAGTCACAACAGGGGAGCTCTGACCATGTGACATTGAACAACAGGTTGGCGGCCGTTTGGGCCAAATGCCAAGGGTGTTGCCTTGGGACGTAGTCTGGATGGAGATGGAAGGAGATGGGAGAGGGAGTGAGCTTTAAATGGTCAAACTTCAGGGTTTTTTCTTTGTTTGAATTTTAAAATAGGTTCCTTTAGGGTAAACATTGTTACGTTTTAAAGGTGGCATAGGATTCAAGGTATTTCTAAAGCAGTGGTCCGCACCACTACAGTCAAATGCCAACATTGCTAGATATGAGAAGAAAAAAAAAGCTAAGATATATTGTAATATGGCAAAAAATAGCTATAACCTAAAAACTAGCTATTTAACGCTAAATAAGGCTAAGTCTAGTCAAACAATTACAGTTTGTCCTCACTGATTCTTCTGTTCTCCTTTGTGCATACTTCTTCTTCTGTTCTCTTTTGTGCATACTGTGCGTGAGCTGCAGCGATGCCGACTGAGCAAAGTCCTATGCAACGGGATATAAAGCAAGCAGAAGAAATGAGAAGATAAAGAAGAAGATAAGAAATGAGTAGATAAATTCCCATAAAAAGCCATCAAGTAGTACTTAGCTAAGATTTCCCCAAGTGTATCTGCAGCTGGACCTATCCTAAAGCCAGCTTCGTTGCCAGCTTTGCGCAGTGCATTTCCCTTGCCACCCCTGAGCTTCTGACCCTCTCTGATTCTCCCTGCGCCTGCGCCTTACCTGGCCTCGCAAGCACTCCTGGCAGTGCGCATCCATCCGTCAGTCCCAGCGAGTGTTTCGTTTATAACTCACCTATTTTCGTGAGGGGTGGTTGTTCGATTTTCCAAAACGAGACGTGACCAAAACACACTGGCCTTGCACACACATCAGCGCCTTTGAGCGCCCGCATTAATGTGCTCCTCCAGCAGCAAGAGCAGCAGAAGCAGCCGCTCCAGCCGAATCCAGTGAAGCGCTGGCTGTCGAAGACATTTTCCCTCTTTAGGCAGCGGGTGCTGCGGAAACGCCAGAGGGCGCAGGTAGCCCTGGTTATTGGAATGATGATGGTCAACAGCAAGCGCAACGTAACTACAGGCTACATATAGATAGACCCCTCAAGCAACACTGACCACCTACTAAATCCTTACTCCGTTCACTTCCAGGGCGGAACAGCGGGAGCAGCGCCAGTTCCACCGCAGCGTCACTCTTCGATCAGGCCCAATGCCCCCTCGACGCCGCCCACGCACATGGCCAATGCCTCGCATCAGTTTGGCAGCATCTCGGGACTGTCTTCAGGATCTGGATCGGGAGTGGGATCGGGAGTGGGAGTGGGTCGCCTGGTCACGGATCTGGAGAGCAAGTTCGGCAAGCGGTTCCACAACGTCACCGAGTTCCCCAAGCCGCCGCCGTTTCTGAACATACAAAAAGTCTATCCTAGTCGCACGTTTAAGGCCACCAACGGTATGTAGTCGTCGTCGTGTGCTCCGTGTTCCGTGAGTGTTTCTAGGCTTAGTATAAAGATATATAGATGCATATGTAACACACACCACACACACACACACACACGCCACACGCCACACACCATACACATGGAATGCTGTTATATTATGTAATTGTTTCTTAAGGCACACAAGCTCTGGCATTTTAAGTTTCGAACTCGAACAGTCTATACAACGATTCTTATCTCTACAAAGTATGATATGATATATATATTATTTTAAAAGTGTATTACTACCATTACCATTATGGGGACCTTTAACACGGCAGGAGTCTCTTTTTGATTATTTGTTGTTTATTTTAGCGTTGTTAGCTTAGCAAGAGCAAAGGAATAAATCTATGAGAGAGTGTTATATTTTGTAAAAGTTGAATAGCTTTATCCAAAACATTATAAATATATATTTTATACCATTTAATGTTATATACTTTTGTTAAACTCCAAAGGGGGATCGAAGGAGCGCCGCTCCCTTCGCGATATTACCACTAAGCACACAACACACAATATTATTACTAGTACTTCTACTATATACTATATATATATTTAATTTAACTGTATGTAAAGCCAATCCGCATTGTATTCCCCCATTATATACATTTCTAATACATGTAGCGCATGCTTTTACCTGTACCCCCGCCCGGCCAACATTATTATATACATACTTCCGATATATATTATCCCATATAGCCGATGAATATGTTTAGTTCTTAGATCGGAATCGTTTGTTTTTCATTTTGAAGTTATCTCTCGGAGCAGAAACAATAAACCAAAACCTAATTGGATCAAAAAGTACATGAACTTATCATTTGTTGTTTCATTTTGTGTTTTTCTCGGCGGCGGAGACGGTTATTGGTTCGTTCATCATTTGTCCGTTGCAGTTTAAGTTTTGGTTCAAAATGAAGGATTTTCATTGGAATATAAATTTCTGTGATTTTTCCTTGCTGATTTTCACACCGAAATATTTGTGGATTTTTAATTTAATTAAATTGAGCTGAATATGATACAAAATGGTATCTTTACTATTAAATTGCATATTTTTGAACCCTTTTTCAATTCGTTTTAAATCGACAGAGATTAAAACAGTTCGTTTTTTGGTCAAAAGGAATAATTTCCATTGGAATAAATATTTGCAATTACTTTTGCGATTTTTCTTTTTGATACAAATACATTTTACCAGATTTTCACATATAAATATTTGTGGATTTAAAATCCATTTAAATGGAGCTTAAAAGTATGCTACAAAATGATATCTTTACTGACAAAAAGTTCAAAAGAACAATTTCTTTTTGAATATATGTAAATTTGGCATCATTTCTGTGATTTTTCTTTCTTGATTTAAATATATTTTACTTTCTGTGATTTGTCATTCTTGATAATTCTACAAGATTTTCACACAGAAATATCTGTGGATTTAAAATCCGTTTAAATTGAGCTTAAAAGTATGCTACAAAATGGTAACTTTACTATTTAATTGGATGCTTTGGACAACTTTTTAAATGATTTCAATTCCTCAGAAATAAGATTTTTAGTATTTCTTTTTCTAAAACCATTGTCTTAATTTACAGCTTGATTTTACTTAGTTTCTTAAGCATTTGTGATTCTTTCCTTTCACCTTTCTTCTGCATAGTAGCACAGTCTTCAGTCGCCCTTTCTTTTTGCATTTGTAATCTGTTCCTTTTCGCAATTTCGCTTGTATAGATTCCATCGCAGGAGCTCACTCCTTGCGATGTCGCCTCTATCTTCTCTATCCTTTGCTATCTATCCATGTTTGTACATATATCTCTCTCTATCCCTCCGCCCTCCGATTCTCCTGCCGTGATCAGCGCCCGGCAACAGCAGCGTGAACAACAACAACAACAACAGCTCGGTGGCCAGCTACAACAATACGACGATTGGTACACCCAATCCAGGAGGAGCAGCCGCAAGTCCAGCACCTACTCCACCAGTGCTGAAGCCGGCTTATGCGCCGCTGAAGAAGCACCGAGCGCCGGCCCCACCGCCACAGGCAGGAGTGGCCGCTGCCACCGTGTCGGTCATCCGGCAGTCGAGCTTCCTCTACGGCGGAGCAGGAGGCGGCGCCTCTGGGGGAGCGGCCAGCATAAGGCCGCAGTCGCAGCCGGCGGGGAGTAACTCCACGGTCTACTGATGGGGATTGGGATCGGGATCGGGCGGATAATTGTAT
Source organism: Drosophila tani (assembly GCA_008042535.1). Taxonomy (NCBI): domain Eukaryota; kingdom Metazoa; phylum Arthropoda; class Insecta; order Diptera; family Drosophilidae; genus Drosophila; species Drosophila tani. The sequence continues at coordinate 46,946 of VNJO01012820.1, read as the reverse complement.
ATATCAAGAGGCAGGTGTGTGTGTGTGAGTGGAGTGTGTTGTTTGTGGACTGCTTGTGTAAGTAAATGCGAGTGTTGATCGTTGAAAATGTCTATAAAAAGTACGTGAAATAAACGAAATAACACCGAAAAGAGAGCTTCGTAGAGTGCACACACAGGCCCCCAATAAATTTGTTGGCGTTGTCTTCCCAGGCTGCTTTAAGTCGGAGCTTGAAAATGGCACTCCCTTCCTATATCCTTACTGAAAGAGCTGAGAAGAGAAAGTGCTATTTCCTAGCTCCGACTTACCCGATACCACAAATCTGTATATAGGATATAGCACCGAAAGTTAGTGAAATTATCAAGCAGCGTCTATGTATATTGATTGTACGTACTTTTAGGAGAGGCGCCTCTCTATTTTAATATATGTATCTTACTAGACTGAACATGTTATAGAACCCGAACAGCAACAATTAACTAATATGTAATTATATATGGCGATATTTAGAATCGACCTAATCCCCATAGAGCAATACACGTATGAGCAAAATGTTAACAATGTTGCAATAATGGAGCACAACCGAGAGAGCATTTCAACGAAACTCGTCGCACATTCCATTTACATTATCATTTTCCTTTCCGATCTTAGTTCGTGTGATAATCTCAAGAAGAGTATGCATCTATATAGGGTAGGTCTATCTATCAGCTGTGGCTGGGTGTAAACATTTGTTAAAACTCCTTTTTGGGCACTCACTATTGGAAGTGTATACATTAATACTATTATTACTCCCTATTATTATTAAATTCAATCATTGTTGTTGGACTTGGTGTCACTAGCAGAAGTATTATTAATCAGCAATTGCATAACATTTATTATTCCGAATCATTGCAGTTATCAGATAAATAAAATTCAAGAAAATCATTCCGAAATTTGAGCTGTTTTTATTCCGAAACCAAAAGGGGGTAAGGTTGATGTTGGTGCTGGTCTGGATAATACTGTGTTGCATCACATTTGTTTTTGTAAAATCCCACAGCATAAGCATTGTGTGAGCCCATCCCACGGCGCTTACACAAACTATTTTGCACATTCCTTTTTGTGTCGCTGTCCTATACTGATAAGACCGAGCTTGCCAACAACCATTTCATTGAGTTCTTTTTCTCGTTTGTTTTTTTTTTTCTAATTTGTTCTTCTTTATACACTGAACCTCTTTTTCTTCTTTATGCTTGATTCATGGGCATTCTTTGAAGTAAATTGGTAAATTGAGCGATGAATTGACAAGTTTCTTTCTCGAAGTGTACATCTTGTAATAAAGCAAAAGGGTTATTACAAGTGTGCATATATTTTATTTTATTTGTGTTGGTATATTCACTGTCATAAGGCAGATTTGAGCACCTCTGCTTTATTGTATTCTATTTTTTTATAAAAACCAAAGTAAGTAATAGCAATACTTCACAAGAACCCTTTGAGCCGCATATAATTAAGAATTTAATTATATATAAAGCATATCCGACGCTTGGTATTGTGTTGTATATATTTTGAGTATGCTTTTAAAATGTAAATGCCTTTAAGCCATAACAATTTTCAACTTAAGCCTAGTTTAAATGTAAAGTAAAGCCTTTCTGGGTTACATGTAATATTTAACGAATCGCACTTTTGTAACTTAAACTCTAAACAAATATGGCTGCTTCTCCCTCTAGGCCACCTCGTTCTTCTCCTTGAGACCCTGCACCGCCTCCTGGAGGCCCTGATCCTCGCGCCTGCGCTTGCGCTCGCACTTGGGACACGGCTGCTTCTCGTTCAGGCACTCCGCATGGAACACGGCTCCACAGGCCAGGCACTGCAAAAATATTAAAAAATACCAAAAATACTTTTAAAACCATTCAAAGCTTACCCTAAAGGTTGTGCTAATGTGAAACGGGTAGAGCACCCTCGGGCTCTGGCAGATCTCGCAGATGAAGCCCTTGAGCTGGCACAGCCTGCACTTGAGCACATGCGCCTCGCCCAGCTTGAAGGCCTTCTGCAGCTGCTGGCACAGCACGCCGCGCTGGATCAGCCCCAGATCCGCTATCGAGTACTGGTGGATGTGCTCGTAGAGGTACTCCCTCCCGGAGAACTGGGTCTGCAGCAGCTCAATGCTCGTCGGAGGAGAGCATGTGTAAAGGTAGGCCCGTATGAAGTTCAGCCGGATGCGCAGGGACTGCAGCTCGGCCATGGCATCGGAGGCGTAGTAGATGCTGGGATTGAGGAGCTGCATGTCCAGGAACGGCTGCGAGCGGAACTCGGCCAGGAAGGTGGCCGCCCGCTTGCTCACGCTGTACTTGCGGAAATCCCAGTTGTAGATGATGCGAGCGGGTATCAGTTGGGTCTCCACGTCCATGCAGCTGTTGCAGTAGTAGCTCCCGCTGAAGGCGCACACTCTGGAGGCGGAAAAGAGGCTAGTTTTATCTGGAAAAGAAAGAAACCTCTCTGCAGACTCACTGAAAATTGGAGTAGCCAATGCCCAGCGGATGCTGGCAGCTCTTGCACAGGAATCCCTGGGCATTCAGGCCCGGCTCGCGTGCCAGCTGGCACAGCTGGGACACCATTTGCTGCAGCTCCACCAGGTCAAAGTCGGAGGTGAGCAGCTCGAACTCCGAGTCCAAGGAATGCAGATCGCTTAGATCCTCGGAGACAGGAGCTTCACTCTCGCGCTGAGCCACTTGCGCCATATTCAAGGTGGAGGCACTGGCCCGGAACTTCTCCCAGATCTCCGACCAACCGGCTCCGCCCTCGCGGTTGCTCTCATGCTTGCGCAGCAGGGCATTGTAGCTGCACCTGTCCGTGTTGGGGGAACGCAAGCAGCTACTGGCGGAGCTGCTCATGCTCACGGATCGCTGGAAAAACCTCGAACCGGTACCGGACAGCTCATCGGTGGGCGAAGTCGGGGAGGAGGCCACCAGGTCGCCGGACCACGAGGTCTGCATTAGATTCGACAGCGAGTTGCTGCCCTGCGGCAGGGTGCTGGGCGCCTCTATGTCCAGCTCGGCGAAGGCGTCCTCCACCCTGTGCTTGGATCTCTTGCGGGGCCGCTGCTTGCTGCTAGAAGGAGCTTCCGCATCGATCTCTGCCTCCGCAGCAGTCTTCGTCTGATCCTCTTCGTCTATCACAGCCATTTCGTCGATCTTCTGAATCAGCAAATCCAGATTCTCGCGCTGGCTGAGATCGGGCACGCCGGCAAAGTTGCCGCTCCGGCCGAAGGGGCTGTTCGAAATGGACTCCGAGAAGAGCTCGTTGGTCTGCAGGGGCTGCGGCGTGGGTATGGCTATAATATCAGAACCCAGAGAGCTGGCCACATCCACGCCGCTGCTAATCGGACAGGACTTCAGGGCGGGCGTCCAAAGATCGGACAGCTGGAGCGAGTAGTCCGGCCAGTGGTTCAGCAGGCTGGAGTTGACGGGCAGGTCGAACTGCACATTGGCCTCCAGGCTCTCCATGATCTTGCTGGCCGTCTCTAGGCCCTCGGAGTCCCTCACCAGAGCGTTCCTCTTGTAGTATTGCGACAGCGCCGATCCGTTCTTGCGCATGTTGTTCAGGTAGGAGGAGAACACCGACTCGTTGAGGGACTGACGCACCCAGGCCCTGCACTGGCCAATCTCCGTGGTGATCTGGCTGAGGCCCTGCACATGCTCGATCACCTGCTTGTGCATGAAGACCAGGCACGGCGCCCAGAAGCTGGGATCCGGCCTGCGCTCCACATCGCCAGCCAGCACATTGAAGGTGGCAGAGAGGAAGGAGTCCTTCAGTCCGTGCAGAAACAGGGCCTCCAAGGTGGTGCACAGGGCACTGGTCTGCTCGCACAGCCCAAGGACCTCTGGAATCAGGGATATTCGATAAGCAATTTCCGGGGGAGTACCCACTGGAGGGAGCGGAACTCACCCAAGCTCTTCTGCTTCACCTCGAACTCTATCTCGCGGGCATTCTCGTTCAGCGTGTTGATCAGGGCTCCCTTCACGACATTCTCGCGCTTGGATGAAAAGTGATTCAGGCTGCGGAAAAGGGAGCTCATTTGGTGGTTTTTCCCTTTTGTCTTTTGTTGTGCTTTTCCAAGCAGTGTGACCGGCGGGGAATCTTTACAGAAATCCCGGATAACCTCATGAAAGTGGTTGAGCTCTCCACGGATTAATACCAAAATATACCAAAAGTGATATCGATAAGCGATGGCATTTTTAAATTTATGCGCCATGTCCCGCGAAGGCACAGTGTTATTAGTATTGACGTAACTAGGATAACCATTATTTAACGGCCGCATAAAGATAAAAAACAAATTTGCGTCGTTGCATTTGCAGTAAAATCAAATTTAAGCCATTAATAATTTAAGTGATTTAAGAAAATGATATCGATAACCGATTAAAATTTCAAAATACTGCACATGGTCACCCTAAAGCACAGTGGTCATAACTGACAACCGTTACTTTACGGTTTACTCATAAATCAAAAATAAATTTAAAACAAATTACATTCGCTTCGAACTGAATCCATTAATACTTGTAGAAATCAAGGCGAGCACAAAAAGGTCAGTAGTTTTCAGCGATCGCTGTGGACTACGCCGATAAGCTGCGATACGAAACCCGTTCTGGTGGTTATTCTTGACTTTCTTCTGTCACCAGAGATCACAGCTTTACTGTGTGAATGCTCGATTATGGGAAGCAAAAAACCCCACGCAAATTAGAAACAAGAAAACGGAGACGGATTATTAATTGATTCCGAGCGAGATAGGAACTCTTGTTATTGTCTTGCTTGGGTTTCGGGTATTTTCGGTATTTGGTTTCAATGAACCGTCATATATATTCTCTGCAGTCCGTCAAATGAGTCAGAGATCGTAGATTGTTAATGAAAGGCCCCGAGCATCCCGACTTTTGGGAGAAGAGAAGAGTGAGAAAAGAAACAGAAACAAAACCCGATGCACGTAGCCAACTGATATCGAAATTTGTGTTAAGGTCACGGTGACCAACAAAAGCGTATTTATGTATGAGCGCGGTGTTGTTGTTGTTGTTGTCAACGCATTTTTCAATATTTTTGCAATAAAAAAAAATGTTGCTTTTACAGAAGATGCGCCGAACCAACTGGTTCAGCATTCAAAATGCAAACTGGTCTCCGCTTCATTTGGCTTTTCGGCGCAATTTTTCGGTTTTGGTTTCTGTGTTGTTTTTCGAAAAAAAGAAAAAATATTTCCCATGTGGGCTGCAAGCGGCAAATTGCATTTTATTGAATTTTATTAATATACGAAAACTGGTTGCGAAATCGTTAATAAACATAAACAATTTGGCAAACAGTAATTGCGAGACTTGTTTCGTTTATTGTTTGCATTTCGTATGGTCGAGGTTTGGAACAGCCAAAAAATAAATGCAATGCAAATAAAATCATAAAAAATTCACCCTGTGAATCAACCTTTAAAGTTTAAACCTTGGCTGGAAGTATTAAATCAGTTGTTTCTTGGCAGAGATTCAGTCATAAAAGATCATAAAATTAGTAAAGCAAGGTAGAGGGCGGAAGATTTTAATTTTTAATTATTTTTAAGATCCTTACTTTATTTATTAACAACCTATCCTTAAACAATTGTTAATATATATGAAATTAAATTTAAATTACACATTTGGATATTATATTACTTAAAGCCAACATTTCTTCATTATATTTAATATTTTTATAATATTTATATTAGTTCTGGCTCTCCGATTAAGTATTTAATATTCTTCCAATAAATTCCAACATATTGGAATTTTCTGAATTGCTTTTAAATAATAAGAACAAATAGAATCAAAGGGGAAAGTCCAAGGGCAGATCCTCTAAAAAGTAAAGGAAACTCGAACCCTAAAATGTTATCAAAACAAAGAAAACCAGAATATTTATTTATGTATAATACAGACAAATATCTGCTTTTCCTTTACGTATTTTTCGTAGTTTTCCAACAACATAATTTGCATATAAAATATGGCTTAAGTGGGCTTCCCCATTTGCAAACTGTAAATCGGATTTCGCATGGGCTGAAAAACGGTTGCGAGCTTGCCGAGAGTTTGTTGTGTGACATTAATGACTATAAACAATTAATAAGGCGCTTTGGCTTTGGGTGAAGGGTCGAGAGTCGCGGGCCGCGATGGGGACAGTGGGGACAAATTTCTCAACCAAGCGGGCTCTCCTCTCGACTCTATTAAAGTAAATAATATGTGGCGCATTGTTGCCGCCACCGACTTGGCTGACTTTGCAGTTTTCTAGCCTCTTCGAGAGCTGCCAGCGTGTTGCCATTGTTGCGGCCAAAGAGGCTGAAAGAAACTTAAAGAAACGAAACGAACTCAACCGAACTGAAATGTATAAAAACGTTTGTTTTCGTAATACAATTTTGATTACTTCTTCGACGCCAGCCGCCGCCCCATTGATGGGCATTGTCTCAGTCCCTAAGCGCTTTGATTTATGGCCGGGTTGGGTCTTCAGATGGAGCTGGAGTTGGAGTTGGGTCGAGATCAACAAAGGCCTGGGGAGGCGGCGGCAGCTACCGTTGGCCATTTGCCGGGATCACAGGCCATTTGGCAATAGCTTTGTTGTAATTGTAACAATAATAACAGCCGTGATTCCCGACAATGATGATGCCCCCCGAACCCAAATGGTCAATCATTGACATCACAGCGGGCTCTGCAGGGGCTGAGGTTAAGGGGAGATCTTATAAATATTAAAGTTAAGTAAGGAAAGTGTTTTATCGGTGTTAAAAATATTAGTAGTTGCTTTAATTTAAAACTGTACAGAAAATATGTATAAATTTGGGGATACTTCTTGCTTTCAGTGGCCTACGAAGACCCTTTCAATCCTAAAATCTTGTATCTTGTCAGTTAATAAACCCCCTTTTTCCCCTCAATAGCTGCGCCCCTCTTTGGGACCATCATGAGGCTAGGAAACTGGCTCTTTTTGATCGTCAAAAGCCAAATGCCGGTAAAAATGCTCAGCCAAATGCGGAACCAATAAGCTGACATAATTTTTTTTGTTGTGTGTTTTGTGTGCGGCGCTAAATAAAAAAGTTTTGCTCAGACCAAAATGGTAATTACATTCCAGAGACATCCGAGAAGATATGGTCACGGCTGGGCTTTCCAATGCGATCATTAACGCATTAAAATGTTGATGACCATAGGAGTCAACAGTTCAGTGAGTGGAAAGATGATCATTCAAGGACACCAGGGGGAGGTATTTGTGATATTTATTAATTAGAAAGAGTTTTAAGTGTGGAAAATTATTAATAAGAAAGAGTTTTATATGTGGAAAATATTAAAAAGAATTTTGTGAAGAACATTGATTTGAGAAGGGATATTAATTGATAGAAAGAGTTTATTTGAGTACAGAATATATTCACTAAAATCTGAAAAAAATCTCCCTGAAACTTCTAAAGATCACTGATCTCTAATAAATTTATTATTTACGACAAGATCACGGGACAAGATGATCTAATCAGCGCTCGTGTTAACCACCGGGCGTTGAAATGCCAAAAGTTCATCGATCACTGACACCGCACAGATCACCTCAACGCATCTTTATTGATGCCCCAAAGACTGATCGTTCTGAGTCAGAGAGAACAGTCAAAAAATAAGCAGACAAGCCTGAAAAATATGCTTGTGTCAGCGCTTTAAGCCTCGCAAATATTAATGAATTGTAGAGTTGAATGAGAGCCAGAACGAGAACCAGTGCGCCGGAGCAACAGGATCTAGCGAATCTGTGACATATGATTCGCATAACTTATGCATTGTTAGCATATTACTTTTCCGAAAAATCAAGCCAAACCTGTCAAAATAAACAAACTGAACGGAGCACATTCGTTTTCAATATCAATTTGCATTTCGTGTGTGTTTAATTTATGCGAAAGTTGTGTCTATTCGGGGAGCCGCTTTTATTTTATGCTTTTGTCTTGTAAATCGTCTGGAGAATCGTAGAAATGTTAGGCGGCTGCTAAGTTTAATGTTAGCTGAATGTTGGCTGAATGTTAATATTAACCCCTAATGATCTTGGGGGTTTCATTTTGAAATTACTTCTCTCGAGAGTATATTGAATATTTACTAGGAAATGCTTTGTTAATTTGTAATAATTTACATTTAAGTATTATAACTACGTATTTATATTTAATATATAGCATTATTTATTATTGGTCTTTAATATTTTATTATCATCATTTATGATTTATTATTATTACAAAACCATATTGCATAAAAATTACCCCTCCTTTTATTAACTCTTAAAGTTTATTTAATACCAATTAGTTCTTAAAATCTTTAACGAGTTAATTATTAATTATTAAGCTAAGAGCCTTAAAATTTCTAATATGTCTAGGGTTAAGAGCTGCTTGCGTTCAGCTTGCTTCGGCTGACCTTGAACGTCATTGGCAATGCGTCAATCTGTGGCGACAGACCAGTATGCAAAAAAAAAGCTAAAAAAAAAGTAAAAAAACTAAGGAGAAATACCGATCTGTCAGCTGTAATTAAAACAATTATTTTACAATCTTTTCCGGTGCAAACTGGGAAAAGGGAAAATCAGAAAATCAGAACAAAAGAGAGCGTAAAATGCGGGGGAAGTTGAGATGTTTTGCATAAACAATACATATTTTCTTTTCTTTGCAAAAGCAAGTTCACCATTTCCTTTGCTTATTTACGCGAGATGCTGTCAGTGCACTGAGAGAAAACATACATTTATTATTTTTAATTTAGAGCTTAGTTTAGCTTGGAGTAAAGGCACCTCTGATAAAGTAAGTATATATATGAGTTTGATATCTAATATTTGCTATATAATTTATAAAATGACTTGTAATGAAATACTTTCTTCTTAATTTAATAATTTTTCTGTGTGTTTATTGCTCAAATAAATTTATATTTTGGGGTGATCTTGAAAACATATCTGTTTATATAGCAATTAGGAGAATATTTATTTTATTTTATTTAAAATTTCTTGTGCTTTACCTTTTTTTCTGAGTGCCCTCGCTGTTGCTGTCGCCGTCAGCGTCGCCGCCGCTGCGGATGCCTCTGCCAAGTCGAGCTCAGCGTCGCTTGGCTTTGGCCAAGTTTATTGAAAGCGCAGAATCCGTGAGATACGGACGTGTTTCTCCCAAGCGCACCGCGCATCTTTCCACTTCGATTCTGCGATCTCCGATTCTCTGATTCTCCCCGCTCTCGCTCTCCGAATCTCCGAATCTCCGAATCTCCGAATCTCCGACTCTCCAACATCTCCGCGCCCGCGCCCTGCCAGTGATCGTGATATCGTGCCGCGTCTTTTCCATTTCGATTGGAAAAAAAAGGCGAGAAAAAAAGGCGGTGAAAATATTACACATTATTTGGGATTTTGGATTTGGCAAGCGGCAAGGCGGCTTCGATTGCGTCGCCCGTGAGATTTTGTCATCATCGTCGCCGCAGTTCGCGATTCGCGCTCGCGATCATTGTTATTCTGCGCCTACGCGGTAATTATTTCGATTCCCCAACCCGTCGTCGGCAATGCCCAATTCTAACTTATTGATTGCGTGACAAATTCCGAAAGAAATCCATAAAAAAGCAGCGGAAAAAGCCGAGATCCCAGAGCAGCAGCAATAGTAAATAAATAAAGCCACGAAAATGCAGATCCGCCAGCAGAAACGAAGCTATAGCTTCGCTATAGCAACGCTGCTGCTAATCACCTTTGCCGCCGACTTCGCCGCTGGAAGGCCTGGTATAAGCAAAAAAAATTAAATCAAAAGTCTCCAAACTAATGCAGCATCTTCCGATAATTAAAACCATTGCGATATGTGATCTCTCTGGCTTTCTTTGTCTCTACTCCTTCTCTGTCTGCGGTTTGCGTTTTGCAAACTGCGATCTAAATATTATGTGTGCTTATTGCGTGTTTTTTGTTTGCCGGAGGAAGCTTAAAGTTAAACTACCAGCAAGTCGTAAATTTATTAAATGCTTATCGATAGTATCTGGCCTGTGGAACCCGTTTTAGGGGAGTGTTTTGCTCTATAAATATTCCAGACTGGACTGTTATTATTCTCTATTGTTTTTATGAATTTTAAATCGTTTAAAAGTGGGTTTTTGATCACTAACTTAATTTAAATATGTTCATAAATAATACAGCAATATTATTTGAAGTTTTAAATATTAATTTTATTAAGGAACGGCCTGATCTGCTCTATTGTTTCTCTTTAAATATATGAAAGTCCTTAAAGTTATCTAGCAATAAAAATTGTTCTCTTAAAATATATTAAAGTCCTTAAAATAGATCACTTTTAAGGACTTTAATATATTTATTTAATATTACCCCACAATTTGTCATGTTGTACTTTTTAATTTAACTATTTTCTGAAGATTTTAATCATTTGTTCACTTTTTTAGATGTTGGAAATAACAAACAGAGAAAATACTGATACAATTAAATTAAAATCAATGGAATTATTCTAAAATCTAGACTTAAACAGATCTAAAATATTCCCAATTCCTTAATTATTATTTGCATTTCCTTTAAAGTATCTTTTTTATAGCATTTAATTAAATTTTCTGATCTTTAAGCTTCCTCCTTCCTTTATATGTATGTGACTAATTCTCTGATTTTTTTCCCCGTAAATCCTACTAAGATATATTGTTCTGAACCCGAGTCCCCTCCTCTTCCCTCTCTGTCGATGTATTCTTTGTTATTCACTCACCTCACTTTAATAATAATAATAGTTACCGATCACCAACTCACCTCTCTTTAATAATAATAATCCACTCGCTCACGAACTCTCCTCACTCACACTCACCTCACTTGCATTTGCATATGGAAAAGCACCAGCACCTCGAGTGCCCAAGTTCGTTCTCACTCCGCTGTGAACTTCGATCGTAATCGTGATCGTGACCCACATCGGCTGGGAGACAAGTGTTATCCCCATTCCACTTGTAATGACTAACGACTAGACAGACTGAGAAATTAGGGTATTTTTTAATGGAATTGAAAAGCAATTGGAATTACATTGAAATATGGGAGCTAGAAGGAATTAGAGGGAATTAATATATAAAAGACATATCTTTAGTTCAATAAATGGAAAATAATTGAAATTACACTGAGATTCTGGAAAAGGAATTATAGAGAATGAAAATATCAAAGATATATTTCTAGTTCTAGTAAAAATCTTTAAAAAAGGAGTTCCTTAATATTACAAAAATTATTTTGATATCAACTCGCATCATTATGGCCTTTATTTACATATCCTTCTTGGAGTTTAATCTAAAAATAAATTTTCAAGAGGTTTCAGTAGGAAAATGTGGGGATAATTTGTAGTAAAGAATTTTATAAATTAAATCTATATTAAATTTAAAATTTTTAGAAGACTTTTGTGACTTTTCCCAGTGCACTTCTCCCGGCCCAATCCCCCGGGCGAGTGCCTGGCAATTAGCCTTCGCCAGTGAAGTGCCGCCGAAGCTGCCGCCCCAAGCTGTATTTGTTTGACAAACAAATAAAACTGAAACTGAAGAATCGGTCTCGAAGCGCGCAGATCATTAGGTTTTGTATATTTTTCGGGCCGAAAGCGAAATCAAGTAGCCGCCGCCGAAAAAACAAACAAATAAACGGCTCGCCGCTGCTCCCAAAGGCAAAGCCGTAAGAAAAACGAGATGTGAAGATTCGAAGATGAAGAGGAGGCCTCCGAGGAAAGCCAGAGTCGGGTGCTTGCATAACCGGCGGATAACGTGACTGGCAAGGCTTCCACAAAGTCGTTCCTCTTCGCGAGGGCAAGGAGGAGGTGGTTAAACGACCTCCTCCCTGAGAGGGGGCTCCGAGTAGTCCATAAATCTAGCGAGGCTTCTTTTGTCGCCACAATCTGTGTTTTAACAAGTTGTTTACACCAACTAGTAGCGACTAAGGTGGGCTTTTTGGGTCATGGGTTCACCGAAAAGAGTAGAATTTGTGAATGAAAAGGGCGGGAAAATCCACAGATTAAAGCTGACCAACTCTAGGCCAATTTAATGGGCCAAACACCAATTAAGACCCTAAATATATCACCTGGCTTTAATGGATTTCCCCAGCTACATGCTCCATGCTCCACTTTAGGGATTTGGCAATATATCTATGGGATATCTATGCCCAATATCGTAATGAAACCGTAACTGAACGTGATAATTAGCGAATTCGCACGGATCCAAAGTAGAGAGGGACTTTGTGCCTCACTTTCGCGTGGCTCGACTTATGATTTATGATCCAGCCGAGAGATTAGCGTAATTAAAACACAGCAGGGGAGATGTGACGATATGCACCAGTAATGCGGATTCCTCAAAGCCCAAAAAGCCGACAAAGAGAAGCCCCATAAATGTAGAACCAATTCTGATCACTTCGAAACCATTCTAAGCCATAAATATTTATGGGCCTTAAAGGAGAGTTCTCGCATTCCCCTTGACATTTTCATAAAATTGTGAATTTTTTTTTGGCCATTTCAAGTGCAATAAACACACGCGTTCGTTTTGGAAAAGATAATTTACAAGTTTTTGGCGGCTTTTGACACATTTCGCTAAGCCCCGGCTGTGTGTGTGGGCGATAAGTCGATAACTCAAGGCCCAGGCAATAGATATATCTGTAGATATAAAAACAGAGATTAATAAGTACATAAAAAGGCATTACATTCGCCACGAAGGTTGGCCAAGAAGATGGGTAGTAAACAAACTGTAAAATTGGCAAGTGCAAAACGCTTTTTAACGCCACAACAAAAAATTCCCATTGTCTTTGACTGTGGCTGTGGGTGCAGAGATGTCGTGAAGCCGTCAATCAATTAAAAATTAAATGAAATAAACATAAACACAGTCGTATTCCATGGAATGGCGATGGAGATGACGATGGAGATGTCGAAGGAGATGGCGTCGGAGACAAGCAAAATTAATTGGCCTGAACTTGAGCGGAGACCTGCGAGGCGGAAGTCCGAGGGGGAATTTCAATTATTACGGCATTATGTTATCCAAAAACACTTCAAGCCACCAGCCATGACTCCTATCTTTTGTGGGAGGCGAAAGTTCAGGGCTTCCTGGTCCGACTCCCATCTCTCGCATCTATGCAAATTAATCCCAGCTTGGATTAGAATAGAGATACATCTGGTATGCACATGTGCTTAGCAGCCGGAACTGACTTGACCGCTCCGAACCGGCAGAGCAACACGCCCATCATGGGCTTAGTCACAGACGAGTTTCGCGCACTTCTCTGGGGGAATTCTGAGCCTAATTAAAATATTTCCCATTCGGTATATTATGCGAATTATTCAGTTATTCCGCTGTAAACAGGAATCGAGGCGCAGATTAGATCTGGGAGATTGGCAAATCAGAAGCTGCGAGGCTCAGGTCTCCACCAGTGCGAGTTTATTATTATTAATTATTCGCATTCGGCACGAGCATCATTGTTTTGTCAGTGCAATCATTAGCCATATAATCGCAGCTGATGGTGGCCTGTCACATGGACAGATTCCCCAGACTCCCCATATTCTCCCTTTCCCAAGCCACAGAACAATAAGTGTCTCTGCTGATAAAAATCCAGCAATTAGTGGCTCAGTGCGTTTCGCGACTGTAAGTCAGGTGTAGCCTTTGCTTTGAGCTAAAAAGTCACATTAATATTCATAAGAGAGGCAAATTAGGGTCCCCAAATTGGTAAATAAACATATATTTGGATAAAATTTAATAATCAAAAAATATTTTTATTATGTTTTATTTATTTAAATAAAATGATGAGGGGTTTGACTTGTTCATGGCATTTTTTGTTCATCAACAAGCAAATAATTTCAATAAAAGAAAAATAAATAAATGAATTTAAACATCACTGGGTCTTTCAAGGATATTAAATCCTATTTATAAACCATTTAAATTCATAAATAGACGGCTTGATAAAAACATTTATTTCAGGTCCCAGTAAAATTTTATTGAACAGGAATTCGTGAATTATTAAAGAAATTATATTTAAGTGAAGTTTAAATTTTACATTTATTTTAATGCAAAAGTAATCAAATTATAGCTTTTACCTATATTAATATGAAGCCAATAATCGCTTTTAAAATGACTATGAAACGCACTGTACGCCCTAGGGCCCTTTTAGGCCAGCTGAAACGAAAGACTTAGGCAACGAACTTGATGGTTGCACACCTGTCACACCCACACACACACACAGTAGGCACTCGTACACCCGGCTGGGTAACTTTTAAAATTGAATTTTAACTGGGTGGCGGGGACGGGCAGGGGGTAACCTTTTTGTAACTAACAGCCAGCACCACCGCACACACAGCCCAACACACACATCACAACACACAGCCACCGAAGACATGCAGCAAATGTATGGCCCATCTCAGTCAATGTCAATCAATCAGCAGCAGCCAGAGCCGCCGCGGCAGCCAAATTGCCCAAGAGCCGCCCACAGCTGCCTCATCTGTCACCCAACCAGCATCAGCATCAGCCACAGCCACAGCCTCACCAGCGGCACCAAGAGCAGCCTCTCGGTGGGAATCTCCACACTTCAGCCCATCCATCCCATCTATATCTATCTATATACCACCCAAAAGCATTCACCCAACAAAAGAATTTCAATATATCTTTGTAAAATATAATTTTTAGGCTGGGAAATAGTATGAAAAAATATATCTTTAAAACATTCGAAGAATTTTCTATGATTTTCTATGAATTTCTGATGATTTTAATTTATTTACACTTCTTTAAAGTTTCAATTAATTTCTGAGAAGATTCCGTCTATTTTTAATTGGAAAATAATAGGGGAAACACAATATCTTTTCTATAAATTTCCTATAATTCTTGTTTAATTTTTGAGTTATCCCTTATTTTCTCAGAAACATTTGTATCACTCTTTAAGTAATACTTAAATAAAGTTTACTTTAATTTAAATGCAAAAGAAATTAAATTAAAGCGTTTACTTATATCGTTTACTTATATCGTTTACAATTATCGCTTTTATTATTACTAAAATATTTTTTTTTAATTATGTAGAATAAATTTCACAGTGTTTTCCCATCGTAAAATGTTTTCCACGAACTCTCTCAACTTCCTTTTCTGCGTGGAAGTGCTTCCCTCAACTATTTTCTTTTCTTCTATAATTTCTCTTTTGAGCAAAATAGGTAATGATTCGCTATATTAAATCCGTATTCTTAAAGTTCCCTTTGCGATTTATTTAGTTTTTTTTTTATATATCCTAATTTATTTATATATATATATAAATCATAAGAGAAATATCTTAGCCGCATTCTACCTAAAATGTTGATTTACAAATATGTAGTAAATTTACTTTAAAGAATTTATAGTAGTTTATTGTTATAACTTTAGAACTCAAAATAATCACACTTCCAGCTAAAACGAAAGACTTGAGCAGCAATCTTCCTAGATATAAACTCCCAAAGTTATTCTAATTTATTCAAAGCTTTCTCGAAGTATTTGGACCTCGATCCCACAGATCACTATCGAATCAGCTATCGTAAGGAAGTCTGGCAACGCCTTCAGCTGTCATTCTCTCCCTTCTTCTCAATTTTGAAGCTATTATTTTATTTTAAAACTATGAACAAACCCTTGAAATGATTTTGTTTTGTTGGAGTGAATACCATCACAGCTCCTCATCCCCTGCCTCCTCCACTGCCACAACCTTGCTTTTTCAAATGCTCAAAAATAAAAAATAAAGCTTAAGCTGCAGCTGCAGCAGCCAGAACGAGACAAACAACAACAACATTCTGCTATCCTCCAACAGATGTGCGTCCGTCGCCCTTCTCCCTCGAGCTGCAGCCGCCGCTGCTGCAGCCGGCGGAGGAGTCCTTCAACCCAACGCCAGCTGGGGGCCAGAAGACCATCGATAGCTATGGCAACCCCATCGACGCACTGCGTCCCATCGACACGCCCGACGGGCGCAAGGTGGTCAGCGCCCAGGGCGTACAGTTCGAGATTCCCACCTACGCCTCAGGGATCACAGAGATCCGGCGGCCGGCCGATGATCTGCTGCCGCCGCACATTGGTGAGTTGACACGAGCGGCTGGCGCCCAAACGGAAACGGAAACGCCATCAGGAGACCAGCAATCCCAGACAGAAACCGAAAAAGAAACAGAAACAGACACAAAAGCACACTCAGCCCGTAGTAGTAGTAGTCCAAGTAGTCCAAGTAGCCACCGCACCCGCACCGCACCAGCCGCACCCATAAGCACCACCACTAACAAGCTGGCCAAGCGCGACTCCGCCTCGCCGGGCGGCCAGTTTCCCATTGCACCACCCACTAACCGCCATGCCCCGCCCGCCTTTACCCTGATCCGGCTGAATCCCTTTGCAGGCCAGGACTCGCCCATCACCCAAATTGGCTCCCAGTCCCCGTCGCAGTCCCCTCCCCGGTCAAATCCCTGCTCGAATCCCTCCTCCCCTAGCCCCGCGAATTGCTCGATATACTCAACTCCGAATCCTCTCCAACCAGATGCCATCGCTGTGGGCCTGGAACCCAGCAGCGACCCGAAACCGAACTCATTCCTTGGCACAGCATCAGCATCCACAGCATCAGCACCAGCACCAATTCCAGCCACATCACTCACACCGCCCCACCATGATCCATCACCCGACACGACAACCAACGCAGCCACGGTGGAGGTGGAGCAGGCTCACCTAGAGCCCCTTCCCCAGCAGCAGGAGGACCTGCCCGAGTACCTGAGAGAGCTGCAGCGCCAGGATCCCAATATAGGCGGTCCTGTGCCCTGGGAACCTTCCGACGCTGGAGTACCACTGATTGCCTATGATCTGCTGCCGCCGCACCAGGACCAGGAGAAGAAGGAACAGGGGCAGGAGCAGGAACCGGAGCCCGTGATCATCACGCAGGAGCAGCCGCAGCCGGCCAAGAGGGTGCAGGGCATCGTGGATCCCATTAGCAACAACATACGCCTCAGCCTGAGCAGCGGCAGTGCGGCTGTAACCGCGGCAGATCCGCAGCCTCAGGCCCAGGAGCAGCACCAGACCCAGATCCTGCCGGAGCAGCAGCCGCAGCAGTCCCAGATCCTGCCGCAGCAGCAGCAGCAGCAGTCCCAGGGTGATGGGCCGGCGGCTCATGGCACCAATGCCCATGTGGGCAGCACGACGCCCAGCAATGCGGCTGGCCGCTTCCCGAACCGGCAAAGGGGCACGGCCCACTACAGCACCACCAGGAGCAGCAGCACCACCCTGAGGCCACGCACCACCAGCACTACCACCACGACCACCACGACGACCCGGGCTCCTACAACAACTAGAACTACCGCCCGGACCACCACCAGGACAACCAGCACGACCCGGGCGCCTACGACGAGAACCACCCTGAGGATACCCACCACCACCGAGGATCCAGCCACCTTCTACCGCCTGGACAAGGCCGAGGAGTACGCCTACACGCTGCCCACGTGGCTGCAGGAGGTCACCGACCCCGACTTGGATGTGGCCGTCACTTTTGTGGTGCCCACGGACAATGATCAGTACAATCATACGCTGGCCAGCGACCTGGAGCCGCCCTACGAGCCCTTCGTGGATCTGGGCAACATACAGCTGACGCCGCCGCCCACAGTTGCTGCTCCCTCAAGCACAACTCCCAGGAGCACAACCACATCAAGCACTCCGCGAACAACAACCAAGAAAACCACAACGACGACCACGACAACGACCACGACCACGCGACGTCCGAGCACCAAGCGAACCACCACCAATGCACCCATTCCCACCACCACCACCAAGCACAGCATCACAGCGCACCCAGAGATCCAAAACCAAAACCAAACTAAAATCCAACCAGCAGATGCGACGCCGGAGGATGTGAGCAGAAGGAGCAGCAGCAGCACACCCAGTTCCCTGGACGTCAACCCCTTCGACTCGGCCACGATACCCGCCTGGCTGCGGGACTTTGACTATCCCGATGTGGGTCCCGGCGTGCCCTTCGATCCGGACAACTTTGGACCGGCTGCCAGCACCAACTCCCCCACAAACCCGCCACGTCCCTTTACCGACCTCCCGACCGCCTCCTCTGCTTTTCCATCCAAAGTCACGCTTCCGCTTCCAGGCGTGCCGCTGCCTAGCTTCCCTAGCAGCAGCGAGGAGCCGCCGCTGGTGCTCATTCCGCCCGCTGAGCGCCCGGATTCTGGCTCAGACACCGGCTCCAGTTCCGTTCCCGTGCCCGGCCCCCTGACCCATCCCAGTACCAACTCTATCACGCCTTTTGCAGCCCGCTTCGATCCCCTGGAGAGCAGCTCCAGCTCCGGCAATGGCTTAGGAAGCGGTGATTCCCTGACGCCCGTCAAGGTGGAGTACACGAAGAGCGACGAGGGCAAGGTCATCAGCACGCCGGTGGGCTCCATTCCGCGCAAGAGTGAGTCCTCGCTTTAAATTATTTTTATTATAATTTTATTATTATTATTATTATGTTATTTTTAATTTGGTAACAAAAAAAAAAACCAACAAAAATCTTGTAAAGGCAAACTTTGTTTGACAATTCTGAACTTCTTTTTTTTGTTATTTTTTTCTGACAAAAGGGAGCTTTTTTCTTTAGAATTTTCTTAACAATCCCTTCGAAATTTTGAAGGAAAAGTCTTGGCTATACACTGCAAAAAAAATAGTATTTCTTCTATAAATTTCTTTTTAAATTCGATGTAAGGAGTAGCTTCAAGCCCTACAGTACGTTATAATATTAGTTTAAACCTCACTATTAAGTTTATTTACCAGATACTTTATAGATAAATATTTATGATTTTTCTGTTTTTTTTATTCCAGCGGAGAGTGCGACGCCAGCGTCCACCAGCAGCAGCAGCAGCAGCAGCAGCATCGGTGGCGGCGGCAAGTACACCGGTGGATTTGGAGCCCCGGCGGGCCTGCTGCGTCCACTGGCCGTTGGAAGCACTAATCCCAGCACTGGCTCCAACTCCGACATCTATGTGGCCGGCATAAATCACGAGTACAGCAGCGGGGTGAAGGCCAACAAGGCGCGGCCAACGGTGAATCCGGGACGCTACAACGGCGGCTTTAGGGCGCCCACCGGTGTTTTGTCGCCCCAGGCAGAGCCGCGTCCCTTCCAGGCGGCGCAGGCATCGTCACCGTCATCGTCATCGTCGGTAGCTGCCCCAATAGGTGGCCGCTTCGGCGGCCCACCCGGCATCCTTGTGCCCTTCGACAACGTCCAGCGAACCGGGGGTCAGTAGGGGCCGCAGGCGGAATACTTTAAATTATTTATAGCCCATGTACATGTACCTATGCTAGAGATCGGCAAGTATGTGCGAAATAAAACGTCTCAGAACTATATAATGCCAAGTGTATGCGAAATAAAACGTCTCAGAACTATATAATGCCGGTTTCTGTGGGGAATATGAGAGAAAAGTAATTAAAACCAAGTAAATATATGCAAACTCTTACTTCTGTAGCTCGGTTTACCTCTAGTCTAAAACCTAGAATCCTATCTAGTAGGTATATCTGCGACCCAAATTCGAATTTTAAATCTCTTTAAAAATATCCTACTTTAGGTTTAGATTTAGAGATTTGAGGTTTAGATATTTCCCTTAT
Organism: Drosophila tani; assembly: GCA_008042535.1. Classification (NCBI taxonomy): domain Eukaryota; kingdom Metazoa; phylum Arthropoda; class Insecta; order Diptera; family Drosophilidae; genus Drosophila; species Drosophila tani. The sequence goes on along the minus strand of VNJO01012820.1, from coordinate 27,453 downwards.
GTTTTACAAATAGTAAATTTACATTAAAGAACTTAAACTTGTTTATTGCAATAACTTTAGAACGGTCACTTTTCCAGCTATTGCGAAAGACAAAATTATTCTAACTGAATCTAAGCTTTTTTGAGGTATTTGAATTTATATCGATAACGCGACCCCTTCGATTACTATCAAATCAGCTATGGTAGAGAGGTCTGCCAGCGCCTTCGACTGTCATTCTCTCTCTTTCCTTTTCTTCTCAGTTGTGTACTGTTAGAACGCGAATTTATTATTTTATTTGAAAATTATAAACAACCCTTTGAAATGCCGGTTTCTGTGTGGAGTAAGAGAGAAAAGTAATTAAAACCAGGTAAATATATGCAGTCTAAAACCTAGAATTTTTTTTTAACAGGTACATATATCTGCGACCCGAATTCGAATTCCCCCCGTCGCAGTTCACTTTGGAAAGCAGGTCAGGGTGCTCGGCATTCATTTTGGTCAGTTCAGTTCTACTTTGGATTTCGAACAAAGCGGAGGTTTTTACTTATTCCAAAATATATTTTAATAAATCTCAATAACGGTTTTACGGTTTTACGGTTTTACGGTTTTACGGTGCGAAAATGTGCAAGTCGTGCGATAATTATACGCCGGAGTGGTGCGCCAAGTTTTATTCAATATTTTGCATAGTGGTTGGAGCAATCTTTTTCCTTGCTTGCTTAATTGACGGGCTAAAATATATTCAGTATATGGGTTATTGGCCAGAAGCAACATATAGGGGAATTGTCGACATAATTTACATGATTATCACCTTAACCTATCTTCTTGGTGGACTTCTTATGCTATTTGGATGGCGAAATGTAAGTTATATATCTGTAATATAAAGGCACTCCACTATTCAATAATATAAACCTAATACAGGGAAAAGCCGGATTCTTTAAGATTGGTAAATTTTTGAGCTATATTTTTGCCATCGCGTCGGCTCCCTCAATTTGGATAATAAGTAAGTCAAAGGATATACACATTTACACTCTTTCTATCCACAAGTTTGATCAGCATCAACAGCCTACTCAATCTAGCCACGTCCATCTGTAAATAGTCGGACCAGTCGCTCAGTTAACGAGCTATCTAAATACAACTTTTCCGATAGTCTTCTTTCTATTCCCATTAGTATGTAAGCCAGATCGAACGACTATATCATATACATAGCTGCCATGGAGCAATTAGGAAATTATCGGAAAAATATTATAACTTCGCTAAATTTCAGGATTTTGCTATTTTTATTTTTATAGGTGACATTTGAGGGGTCGGTAAATTTATAGAAAGGTATCGGTAAAGTCGGATTAAGTCCCAAATTATTCTCCTCCTTCACCAGCGCAGGAAGCGCAGTGACGCATTTTCACCCGGCGTTGCCACCTAGTAAACGGTAATCGGTTCAAATTAATCTTATTAGATTGGGGCGGATATAACATATTAGAATTAGCAAATACACTGAATTATTAGTACACATTCCCCTATACTTAATGACCTCTTCTGCCTGCAGCTATCCATATTTTTGCCGTCTTAAAATTAAGCGAATATCAGAGAAGTCGTTGGGGATAACTCGAAAGGATGGCACCAAATTCTCGTCACTTTTGTTATTTTATTTGGCATGATTTTTTGGAACAAATTTTACGTTTCTATTAGAGGTGAGTAGGTCCTGTTGGATTGTGCACCCTGAGGTTAGTTCGCCTTTGTGTTTTTAGGGGAATCCCCAAGCTTGTACTAAATCGACTGATTGGAAAACTCTTCTGGTACCCATTCTCGTCACTTTCGTTATTTTATTTGGCATGATTTTTTGCAACAAATTTTACGTTTCTGCGAGAGGTGAGTAGGTCCTGTTGGATTGTGCACCCTGAGGTTAGTTCGCCTTTGTGTTTTAGTAGAATCCCCAAGCTTGTACTAAATCGACTGATTGGAAAACTCTTCTGGTACCCATTGGATCAAAATTGTCGCTGAGGACAGGAGCCGTACCAAGGTAAGTGTGGGTGCAAGCGTTCGTATCTGGAAACCCTTTAAACATTTAAACATTTTTACTTAGATACTCGCAGCCGCGAACGGGCTCAGATCGGCGTGTCATAACCAAGGAAAATCCAACTACAGGAACTCGAAATTATTCGTGTTTTAGTCTAGACTTTTTTTAATACTCGAAATAAATTCAAAATTAGGGCTATGATCGTCTTTTGTGGGGGCGAGTGATCAGATATTATCAATAGATATCTAAAACAAATAATTCTTGGACCTAAAAAGTAGTTAGTAAAGCTTATTTAAGATAGTTTGGCAACATCTTAGTTCCCTCAGAGCAATGCTTCATTCACTCAACACCTCAACTCCATTTTCCAAACACCGCTTAGAATAAAACTAGCAATGTGCTGCAGCTCCCTCAAAAATATACCGCTCTCCTTCTGCGTCAAGACTTACTCGTTACTTTGCATAGCGATTGGCATTTTATACGCCGTTTGGGCAGTATGGGCCTCGCACAAGTCCTTCGCTAATATGAAGACGCTTTCCCGGCGAGGCATGTTCAATCTTGTCTATATTACGCTTACCTTCTTCGCCGCGTTATCGTATATCCTGGCTGGGCTTCTCATGCTGATTGGAACGAGAATGGTAAGGATTGTGTGTCAATTACGGGTTTATTAACTCGTTTCTATTACAGAGAACCAGGCTTCCGTTCGTGTGTGGAAAGGGTATCAGCTGTATTTTCCCCCTGGTGTCTTTTATGTTCATTCTGCCATTGGGTAAGTGCATGCTTTATATTAGTCCCAAATAAATCTTATTTCGTTTAGTTCTACATTTTTATTTTTGCTGGAATCCGAAATCCGAAATCGAGGTGATTACAATCCCGAGGTCGTGTCTGTCCAATTGAAGTTGTCGTAAACGCGAATCGGCATTAGGGTCTGTCTGGTGCACCTCCTCCTCCGCCTCCGCCTCCGAGGTAAGCAACTTGAGCAAATGCAAATATCATAATTTCCGACAGCCCATCTGGGCGAGGAGCAGGAGGAGGAGGAGCAGGCCACAAATGGCGGCCCCGCCTCCAGTTCCGCCTACCAGGCCACCGTTACGAGGGCAGGATAAATAAAATTGTTTCGTCACGCCACCGCGAAGGTTGCCAGCCGTTGTCGAAACGATTCTGGCGCACGCAAGACCCAAGAACTGAGGACCAAGAACAGAACGAACCGGAGACAACAGTCAGTCACGTGCTCCTCCCAGCCTTTACGACCTGCTCAAACATCAAGCTTATTTATTTACTCTAAAAACAATACGCCAAAATTAATAGCAATTTGTTGGGCTTCATAAATTTGTCGAAATAAATGTCCTTAACTGGTCTCCGGTCTCCGCCACCAAATGGCTTTCACCTGGCGCAAATCGATTGGCTGACTCTGACTTGGGGTCGAGTCCCTTATCAGCTGGGGGCTTGGGTGCGTGACTTGCTCCTCGGAACGGAGTTCGGGTTTAATTTTGATGGCTTCAATTAACTGCGTGTAAATGCGGTGGCCCCTTCGCTCCGCACCTCATTTTCATCAACAAAATCCAGCTGTTCTGCACAAGAAAAAAATAAATTAACATACATAATAATTAGTAGAAATAACTAGTTAAATTATAATGGGAAATAATAAAAATAATTAATATAAAATCTGATTTTATTAATATTAAATTGGAAACGGCTTTAGCTTGAAGTCCTTTTATAATTTATAATAAATTAAATAATTATAAATAATATAACACCTGATTTTATTGATATTATATTGGAAACTGCATTGGCTGGAAGTCCTTTTATAATTTAGAATATGTATAAAGACATATTAAAGAAAAAATTATTCTAGGTAGTTTGGAATATTATTAAAATATTTAGGAAGGGAAAACACGGATATTGCAACTATTTAAATAACATAAATTAATCATCAAAGTGCCAGCAACTAAAGCATGAACTAAAGTATATTTGGTTAGTGTAGTACTTAACCTTTTTTCCCATTGTAAGAATAAGAATATGCAATATTTTAAATAAGACTTTAACTGCCTTAAACCCTACCTAATTCCTGGCCAAATCCCAATCAGGTCTTCCAGTGGAATCGAATAAAAATATGCTTAGGTAAGGCTAATTTTGCTCGACAGCGTTATTGATGTTTTTCCTCTCTGTAAAGCCCCCAGAAGGGTTTGTTGAGATATTAATGCAACTTTATTGAAGTTTATTGCCGCTTGTCAGCGCATGCAGGCTGGCTTACAAAGTAAAGAAAGGACGACATCAGGAGTAGGAGCTGGAGCTGGCCCAAGTCGTCGAGCCAAATGCAAAGCGAAGGCAGGCAATTCAGTTGGCCAACGGCAAGCGTCGCGCACAGACGCCCGTTCCTCGCGGCGGAGTGACATAGCAAAGGATCCGAGGGAGCCTCCACAAAATGTGAACCCAGAGAAGACCCTGTGTAAACCTCAGACACCATGCCGCGAAAAAAGCCAAAGGTTGACACCCTCGAGGAGATCGAAACCGGAGTGAAGCTGCTCTGCGATCAGTCCAACAACCACATGAAGGTTCGGGAATACGACAAGGCGCTCTTCGGCTACAATCAGGTGTGTTTATGAAGTGTTATATAAGGCAGGATGACAGAATTACAAACCCGATTTCCATATACCTATAAGAATATTGCCACCAAATTGGATAGGTCTAGCTCTTAAATTTTCCAAGAACTAGGACATTTATTTATTTACATTTACATTTATTTTATTCGGGGATGCCTCAGTTCAATTACCTCATTGATGAGAATGAAATACCAAACATACATAAATGGCAGCTGGTATACGCTGTACTCTTCGCCTACCTGTATTATTACAGTTAGTTTGGGAACTCTTATGATTTAAACTGTTATATTAAGTTTAAGCACTGGAAAAGTTATCCTCTATCTAGTATTGCTGTTCGCCTGGTACCTGAAATCTGAGAAGAGCGGATTTTCCATCAGAATTGTGGTTTTTCTATACAGTTTCCCCATCGATGAGAATAAAATACCAGGCGCTCAGAAATGGATGCTGGTATACGCTCTACTCTTCGCCTTATTTTATTATAACACTTCTCCTCAGAACTCTCTCTCCAGAAACTGTTATACTAATTTTGAGAGCAGGAAAAATCATCCTCTATCTAGTATTTTTGTTCGCCTGGTACCTAAAACCCCAGGAGAGCGAATTTTCTATCGAATTTCCCCATCGATAAGAATTAAATACCAGGCGCTCAGAGATGACAGCTGGAGCTAAAAATTTTGTATTTAACCTAAGAGATGCACAATTATTTAATAAAGAGCCCAAAAAGTATGCACTATTTTTCCTATTCCATACGAATGTAATTGTTGTTGTTTATGCCGCGATTTATACATTTTATAGGCAAATTCAGCTCCTCTCAAATTTAAACTACCAGGCGAACAGAAAAATCAGTAGGCTGCTCTGCAAATACATATACTGAGACTCACAAATTTTGAGTTTAACTCAAATAAAAAAATTACTTTGAGAGGGGCGCAAAATATTTTGAGTTTAACTCAAAAAAGCCGCTATACTTGGAATTAAGTGGTGGGAGCAGAGCGGCTTCCTGATAATAATGTTCGCCTGGTAGTTTACGTTAGAGAGAGGTGAATTTGCCTATAAAAATCGGAACAAAAATTACAACAACTAACTGAGGCAACAACAAGGGGTTGTAATTTGTGCCCCGATTTTCACATTTTATAGGCAAATTCGGCTCCTCTCAATTTCAAACTACCAGGCGAACATAAAATCAGTAGGCTGTTCTGCGAATATTCTGAGACTCACATGTTTTGAGTTAAACCCAAAAAATAAAATTACTTTGGGAGAGGCGCAGAATACTTTTAGTTAAACTCAAAATAGCCGCTATTTTTGAAATTAAGTGATGGGAGCAGAGTTGCTTGCTGATATTTACATATGTTCGCCTGGTACTTAAAAATTCGAAGAGGCTGAATTTGGCTATTTAGAGCCTGAAGTTCCAGATCCTCTCCAGGAACTGGCCAGTTACAGCCGGCAGTTCCTGATCCTCTCCAGAAATTGACCATTTACAGCCGGCAGGGTCTGAACCTCTCCAGAAACTGGGCATCTGCAGGCGGCAGTGCCAGATCCTCTCCAGAAACTGGCCATTTACAGCCGGCAGGGACTGGTCCGCTGCAGAAACTGCCCATTTGGAGCTGAATTCTAACAGATATTTTGGGATCTCCCTTGCTTAAAACTGTTCTATTAAGTTTACGCGCAGAATAGTCGTACATTTCTGGGTGCCTAGTATTTCATTCTCATCCGTAGGGATTATTACCAATTTATTTAAACTCTACAAACTCACTAACAGTATAAAAAGTTTCCTTGTGAGCTTTGGGCTTAACTTTCGCAGGATTCAAAATAAAAGGTTCGATACCTGACTAAAAGCTGGATTAAGCTTGAAACCGATAACAGCCACAACAACAAAAGTTGCACCTTTACAGCAACGTCCGTAGTAATAGCATTAGAAGTTAAAAAAAAGCTACTAGCAAAATGTTTAGGTCTTGGAACTTTTTAAATATTAAATTAAATAAAAAAATTAATCTGTAGCCAAGCTTAAAAAATGGATTAAAAAATAATGGGAATAAAAGTTATAACTTATCTGATCAGATCCGAGTCCTCAAACCTAAGATCTGGTACTGGCATCTCTGCCAGAACCCCAGATCCCTTACAGCCTCGCCTTCGAGTGGAGCTACCTCAAGGTCATGACCCAGATGAAGGACAAAGCATTCGTGGCATTCACACCACGCCAGCTGACACCTGATACACCTGGCACCTGGCACCCTGAGACTTGGTTGTTTAGCTATCGATTGCTCAGCCATGTGTGGGAGGCGTCAGTTTCCTGGCAACCGGGAAAAGCCAGCCGCCCAACAGTCAGCCAATCAATCGGTCAGTGCTGTTGGATTTTCACGCCTTCGGAGCCTAGAGACTCCCGGAAAAGATGGCGAACAGGGTGAACACTATCCTCGCGGTGGACAAGGAGCAGGAGCTGCTGCAGAGCTTCATCCGCACGGGAGCAGCTGCCGAGGAGGAGTCGCTGGACGAGGCCAACCGACGGTCCAAGGGTCGCTCCCACAAGACGCCCATTTGGGAGCGGCGTGATTCCACGGAGCGCGGAGCACGTGGAGGCGGGCGGGATGGCAAGCAGGGGGACGATGGCGGCGCTGCTGGTGGAGCTGGAGGCGAGGGCGGCGGCGGCAAGCGGGGCAATCGCATTGAGGCCGAGCTGAGGGCCGCCCGCAAGCGGATCGAGGAGCAGATTGCCAAGAAGAAGAAGCCCAAGGAGAACTTCGTGGACTTCTACACGGACAAGGATCGGGCGGCGGCTGTCAGTGCCGGTGCCTTCGACATCAAGCAGAGTCTGCAGATCAAGCAGAAGCAGGACCGCAACGAGGCGCTGCTTATCCCGGACGAGGCAGACATCAGCTCGGTGATCGCGCTGGGTCTCAAGGAGATCAAGAACGCCAATCCCGAGAATGCCATACATTTTTTCTGCAAGGTGCGGGTGCTGTTTCCTTATTAGAGTTACCAGCTTCCTTATAAGAGTTACCAGCTTCCTTATAAAAGTTACCAGCTTCCTTATTAGAGATACCAGCAAAGGGGAGTCTTAAATGGCGGTTTCCTGCGAAAGTTTCTTTAGAATTAACTTAAATCTGATACCAAATATTCCTGTCAAGGACTCACACATCCCTCTTCCTCCACTTTGCAGGCCCTGGAGCTAAATGGCACCGACATCAACGCCCTGATCTCGCGGAGCAAGTGCTACTTACTGCTGGGCGAGGCCTCCAAGGCCCTGCAGGACGCGGAGACGGCTCTGGGCGAGGAGAAGAACAACATCCGGGCCATCTACCAGAAGGCCGAGTCTCTCTATTACCTTGGCCAGTTCGAGCAGAGCCTAATGTTCTTCCATCGCGGCCTGAGAGCCCGTCCGGAGCTGGCCTCCTTCCGCCTGGGCGTACAGAAGACGCAGGAGGCCATCGAGAACACGATCGGCACCAAGCCGGGTCCAGCGCCAGGCGCTCCTGCCACCGCTGTGCCGAAGAGCGGCAAGTCGCGCAAGTCCGGCGAGGATGGTACTACGCCCAGGGTGCGGCAGAAGCCCAGCCGAGCGGACCTCGAGCGGCGCAATGCCCGCAAGCTGCTGGGCGAGCTGTGCGTGGACAAGGAGTATCTGGAGAAGCTGCTGCTGCATCCTGATCTAGTAAGGGCCGACACCCACACCGAGAGCATCTCGACCTATGCCCGCGAGGCGGTGGAGTTCCTCAACAAGCGGCAGGAGTTCTGGCGCCAGCAGCGTCCCTGCACGGCGCTCCCAAACCACAAGAACCTGCCCCATGACGCCATGCCCAAGTGGTTCTAGGATTATTCCTGCTTTGAAGTTAAGTTTCTGTTTCGAGTTGTGTTTGCCAAGCTAAAGCTTAAAATAAACAATAAATTAGCAAGGAAAAGTCACCAAATAAATGTGAGTAAATGCTTTTACAGAGTATCATGTGGCTGGAGTGGATCCAACTTGTTTAATATTATATTCTGTACTGCTAGTTGTAATTTGTCATTAGTTATCGGGGTTTAAATCCATCTTAGGTATAATTTCAACGATTAAACAGAGCAATTTCATTGATATCTCAACTCAAAACAAAAGAAAGATGGAACTACTAACAGTGGGTGGAATAAATAGGAATTTCTAGGCAATATTTTTGTTCAATAACAATGGATATATATGGATATATGCTGTATATCGTTCGTATTGGGAGTGTCCAGAGTTCCCAGTTCCTTTGCCACTCTAACAATGCATTTATTTCATAAATTGACTAGTACGGCTATAATTCATTTAAACATTATACATTTATGCTGATTAGTTTAATACTTTTGTCGCTTATATAGTTCAATATTCATTTTTGTTCGTCCTCGGCGAAATGTGGGAGTGGGAGTGGGAGTGGGAGTTGTGTAGCAGGCCAATTGATATAAGTATGATCTGGACAAACTATTCGATGAGTTACGCTCTCTTGAGAAAGCTCTCTCAAGAGAGCTTAACTCATCGAATAGTGTAACCAGATCATACTTATATTTTTTGGCTTGCTAAAGTTGGTACGTCTCTGGGCCAGCGGGGCTTAAACAAGTACAAAAAGTGCGCAAAACAAGGGGGGTTCGGCTCTCTCGATCTATGGAATTAAGTTAAGTTAGTTGAGTTAAGTTAGTTAACGTTTAGCGTTCGCTCTGAAACAATCAAACAGGTAATACACTAGGTAACATAGATTCCATGCTGAGTGCGGATATTGCCGGGAGTTCCTCCACGAGTGGCCCAATATATTCGAGATTATATTTAACATTTAAATACAGCGATTCGGAATGCAATCGGAGTGCAAGACAGCGAGCTGGAGAGATCAGATAGATCATATTATTTAATAATTATCAAGGATTTAAAGCACTTACCCCGTGTGCGTGCTCAGTTGTTGGCGGGTCGCGTGGGCAGCGGCGGAGCATTGCCGCTCCTATTTGGTATCGGTGGCGGACCGCGGCGATTGGGCAGAGGCGGCGGCGGACCCATGGGCGCTGGGGCCATCACTGGCGGCGGCCCAGCCGGCGGCGGATGCCTTGGCTGCGGCACATCCTCCTGGATCTCCTCGTATATATTGCTGGCGGTCTCGTAAGCGGTGTCGGCTGGTGGCATAGGCTCCTTGGGCGACGGCGGCGCTTGCCGCGTGGGCGTGGAAACGGGCGTGGCCTGCTTGCTCTGCATTTGGCGTGGCGGTGTGGGCGGTCCGGACAGGATGGGAGCCGGTGCCGAGGCCGTGGGCGAGGTTTTGCCCGAGGAGGAGGTCGAGGAACTGGCCGAGGCCAGCTCTGTGGGCGATTGCGACTTGGAGGAGGGCGTGTTGTCCATGGCCGGAGGACGAGGCGGTGCCTGCTGCTGCTGCGTCGGCATTAGGGGCTGGGACTGCGGTTGAGGTGGCATCGGTGGCTTGGCCGGCTTGGGCACAATGCTGATGACCCCGACATGGGGCAGGTGGCGTGGCGAGTTCTTTGGCGACATGGGCATCGGGGGCCTGGCCGGAGGACGCGTGGGCGGCTGCTTCGGCCGCTGCGGCAACTCCGGAGTGAGGGCCTGGAGGAGCTGCGCCTGCTCCGAGGGATTGGCGCACAGCGGAATGGTGTTGGTGGTGCACAGCTCGATCTCGCTGTCCACCAGATGCTGCCAGTCGCTGGACTTGAGCTCCAGCACCAGCTCCAGTCCGCAGACCTGGGTGCTTCGCTTGGCGGCTGCATTCAAAGCGGACTCTCCGTCCCGGAACGTGACCCACATGGTGTCCTCCACGTAGCGCACCAGGGTGACCTCGCCCATCTTTGAAAGCTCGGCAATCAGGGCGGACATTACGTTCTCGTCGTAGATGGTGGGTCCATCCTCCTCGCCCTGCGACTCCGACTCCAGCACGTGCACCACAATCGTGGAGTCTGGGGGTCCTAGGTCCCGGATCACCTGCTCGAAGACCGCCCGCCGGCGCTGCTGATCTATCTCCATGATCTCCGCATCGATGATGGCGATGACGGGGCGATGGTCGCTCTGCTTCAGCTCCGACCGGCCGTAGTGGATGAGCTGGCCGGGATTCCAGGCCGAGGCGGCGAAGTCTCCCTCGGCGAGGGCCTTCCGCCGGCGCCAGAGCACCCTGTCCGTCCAGGCCGGAGCGCGCTGCTTCTCGGACGTGTCGTAGTCGTCGCTGAAGAGATCGTACTTGTACGTGGGATCGAAGCCGATCTCGCCCTCGAGGAACTCCCCAAAGACATTGCCCGCCTCCTGCTCCTTGCGCAGCTGATCGAACTCGAGGACGGTGGCGAGGTCGCCGGTGCGGACGCACTCCTTCAGCTCGTCCTTCTCCATGTCGATGCGGTAGTTGAAGTCGCCGCACCAGAAGACCCAGTCGTGCGACTTCAAGGTCCTGCCCATGGGAAAGGCCAGCTTCCTGGTGATCTCCGCGTAGTCGGCGTTCCGCTCCGCCACCTGCGACTGTCCGGCCGCAAAGTGGGCGCACACAAAGCACATGGAGGTGCCGTGGAGGACGAAGCGAATGGCACAGGCTCCCTTGTTCCCGGTGGCGCCACCCAAGCCCGTCTTCACGCAATCGATGGCCACGTCCCGGATGTGCGGCGCATGCTCCGGCCGGATGTAGATGTACAGGCACACGCCCACCAGCTGCTGGTAGGTGAGCAGGACGTAGTCGTTGTCCCGCGAGATCGTCTTCTGCAGCTCCTCGGCCCACAGCTTGGAGTTCTCCGTGCTGGCGGCCATGATGTTGGAAGCATTCAGGTCCACGATCTCCTCGAACCCAATGGCGTAGATGTCCACCGGATGGTCGGCGTGCTCCGACGGATTGTTGACATCAACCAAGGCCTTTGACCTGGCCAGGGCGTGGCAGTCGAGCAGCCAGTCGGCCAGCGAGTCCTTGAACACGATGCTGCGGAAGTGCTTCCCCCCGTTCACATTGTAGGTGCCCACGGCCACGCGGGCCATCCTTGGACGCACATACTCCGTGTAGCGCTTGCAGAGCTCCCTTAGAACCGTGGTGGGGGCGTGCAGCATGTTCGAGGGCAGCAGGATGCGGGCCCGGTCGGCCAGCTCCGAGCTCAGAGTGGAGCCCACCAGCAGCACATCGATGGCCTCTTGCTTGGAGTTATCCAGTAGATTGTTCTGAATGGTCCTGGCCGCAGATCGGGCGCCGTCCATCAGCTTGGAGCCGCCCTGGATGGCTCCAGTGCCGGCGTAGATCTTGCTCACCTCGTTGCCATTGTTGATCCACATCTGGCGGAAGATCTCCTCGAAGCGCGAGATGTTCTGCTGCTTGCCGCCCAGCTTGAGGGCCTCCAACTGGTGGTTGAGCATGTCCAGGCCGAGGTAGGTCTGGACGCAGTTCGTCCTGTCCAGGCAGTCCAGGCAATTGGTGCGCACGACGCCGAACTGCTCGCGGAGGACCTGACCGTCGCTGGCCCCGTGGAAGACCCCGTAGTTGGCACCGCAGGCCTCGATCCGGTCCTTGAGCTTGGCCAGAGCCGAGAAGTTGCCGCCGCGGCACTCCTGGTGATAATCGAAGACCACGTGCGGCACATCCTTGTGCGCGGACATGCCGTGATGACGCTGGAACTCGTTGCTCAGCATGGCCTCGCCCTCCTTGCTGCCGATGAGCGAGCTGCCCAGGAGATTGACGATCGTCTGGTAGCCGTAACGCTGCCGCATCATGCTCATGTGGCGGTCGAAGGCGGCAGCCGAGGTCTCGAAGCCCCGCGACAGCTTCACCTTGTGCGAGCCGACCTGGACGCCGGGCTGCTCCCAGAAGAGCGGCACCGAGCCGCGCGTCTGTACGTAGCTGGTCACCTCGCCGTCCACGTAGATCACCTGCTCCGTCTCCACGAAGTTGGCCACATAGCCCTCGTCGTTGGTGCCGCGCACATTGAAACGGGTGCCTGCCCGCTCGCAGCTCAGCCGCGAGATGATGGCCGCCCGGGCCTGCTTGGCCCCGATGTAGACGGTTCGCACCTCAACGGAGCCGCACATGGCCTGCAGCAGCCAGGCCTGGCAATCGATGCCGAAGCGCATCAGGTGGATGTGCATCATGCGGTTCCAGAAGAACCTGTTGTCCGTCTCCTCCGTCCGCTGGCGTCGCTGGGCGCACAGCGTGATGTCGAAGCGGTGCTGGGAGGGTCCACCGGACGCCGAGGCGCTGGCATTCGTGTGGGCAAAGTAGAAGGTGCCGGAGTTGAGGAGCTTGCGCACCTCACTGATCTTGTCCTCGTTGGGCGCCGCATTCTGCAGTGACACGAAGGTGGTTTGCGTGATCCGGAAGATCTCCACGTCGCCAATCTTGCCCATGGACACGCACCCGGTGACGAGAACCAGGAAGAGAACGGTGCTCTCGCCGGCGTTCAGCTGGAGGGCGCCCAGGCAGCCGTAGGCATCGCACACCTTGGTGTACTGCTTCCGGATCACGTCCGTCTCCTGTTGGGTGAGCAGGGCCACCGCATGCGACTCGAACAGGATGCTGTCGCTCTTGTGCCGATGCTCCAGGAGCACGCTGTGCGGCGAGGGCGCTATGGACTTCTCCAGCACACGGATCACTTTGGACATGGCCATCTTGCTGCAATCTCTCTCTCTGTTTTTTTAGGGGGCTTAAGTCTGATCCTTGGATGTCTGCAATTCAAGTGCTTGTGGCGGGGCTACTCCAGTTCCAGTCAAAGGCACGCGGCTAAGACATCTGTGGAAGCGAGGAGCGTTAATTGTGGGTGTATTCCATGGGAACCAGGGGACTTCAAGTGGGTGTATTGCTTCAGATTTTGTATATGGTCGAATGAGGAGTGTTGACTTTGTAATTTCTTATTTTTACTGCCAGAAAGAACTAAAAGTTTTCATAAACTGCACAATTTTAAGAGGCTGTGTTCCTGTTTTGAAAATATCCTATTCTCTAAATCAAACCTTTCAGTTTTTAGTGAGATTTTTATGAGTTTTGTATTGCTAAATAAATATTAAATAATAAATCAACGTCTCTGAAATTTTGAAATATTTAATACTTAAGCCAAACTTTAACGGAAAATTCTGGAAGAACAAAGATTGCTTTAAAATCTCCGGACTTTTCAGGATTATACAACTTTTTAACCTTATTAACCTCGGTTATTGGTTATTATATATACAATTTTTAATTACTGCCCCGTCCATTAGTTTTAATAAGCTAAGCTTTCACATCATTATTCGCCAGAACAGAACAGTTAGTTATCACTATATCGTGCGATTTCACTTTAATTACAGAAGAATCGCAGCGAAAAACCAGTGGAAGTGGGAAAAATCCAGCTCCTAGCACTTCTATCACTAAATAAGCACTAAAATTTCGGGGTGGCCTGTTAAAAATCAATACACACAACTGTTAAACATAAACAAACTGAAAACCGAAAAAAGGCGAAGGAATTTTTCCAATATTTCCGCCTCCCACTCAAGTTCACACACACACATTAAACATGCACCGGCGACAGCTGTGCCCCCTCTCTCTCGCTCTCACAAGTTCTCTCGCTGTCACTGCAAGTGTGTGCGTGTGACTGATAAACACTTTCTGCGCATTCTATGGATTTTTCACAATGCAACCAAGTGGTTGGGGAAATATTTGGATTTTCCCAGCACCTTGAGAACACTAATAGCAGGTATCCACAAAGCACGCACTGCCAAGTTTTGTTTGTGTAAAAAAAAATAATGCAACGGGTTATTATCGCTTAATACCTTTGTTTGAGATTTTATTGCGAATTTTTTGAGAGCTTTGGCGAGTAGTGTGCTCGTATTTGGTTAGCCGAATAAGGCCAGCATTCTTGGGATGGCGATAAGTTATCGATTTACAGAGTCACAGTGATCGTTAATCGACATTTGAAATTACAAAACTTAAGTTACTACAAGTGATTATAAAACATTTAATGCTTACATTCACACTAACAAATACTGGCTAAAGATAACATAAGAGGCCACTTTTAAGTATTGAGTTCTAAAATGTCAGTCAAGTGCTATTGCTTGCTTTCGAAGATTACGTTGGACACTTGAAGATAGCGCAGTGCTAGTTTTAGCTTATCACTGGCGGGTACAATGCCCAGCAGGGTTAAAATAGTTGTTATCTAAACAAAATGCAAATATAGCGGCTATATCTAAATCGCCAACAGCCGCACACTTTTCGCAGAGATAAGAAGGAAACGCCTTCACTTTCGGCCATGACTCGTCCTCCTCCGCCATTGGGATTTCTCCGGCGCACCCTTTTCCGCCAGAGGTCGTGCCGCCGCTCACGTGAACGCCATTCATTCTCCGCTCCAAACATGATTAGATAGCCTCCTTTGCACTGGTCCTCTTAATCAGAATATAAATGCTAGGAATTGTAAATCACAGAGCCAGGCAGTCGGGTGATTCATTCGATGTCGCCTTATCTGAGACCCCGAGAATGTATATAAATTTGCATTACACACGAAAGTAAACAAACAACCGATTATTTTGGTCATCATATCTTAGCTCGCCGTTTATTGTAGTATTCTTTGTTGACTAGCTTTAGCCTAAATTAATTAAGAAGTACGCTCTAGGTCTACATTTGCTTTAAATAATTCGACAACGACATGGAATTTTATCTAATCGCTTAACTGAAGAAGAAAATTCGAATGGAATGCCGTGCCTTGGGCCATTGATAAGTATTGATTAATTTACATAATTCCCCGGCTCCGGACAGTGGAAATGCGGAAACTCTCCCTGCCCCCGAAGTACGTCATTCCACGTTTAATTGCCCACATTTTCATCCATTTTTAGGCAACGCTGCAGTCGTTTTTATTTCTCTAAATGTTTATAGTTTGTGCCCGCCAAATATATCCAGCCGATCATTAGAATTATGTCTCCAGTTAATTGTTATTACTTAATGTTATTACTCATGCCTCTCTGCCCTTGGTCCAGTCCGGAATCCTGTCCCGCTGATATGCCAACTCCTCCTCCTATCTGCTAGTCGCTTAATTCATAAATATGTTTGTGTCGCTTAAGTCCATTAAGATAAGGTTCTCCCTCTCCTCTCCGGATCCGGATCGAAAGAATTTTCCGCCGAGAACAATCCCATTCGATCATGTGATCCATGTGTGTGCGCCCCCTGGAAAGTTCTATTCCATATTCCAATGGCGGCGGCATTGGCCCCGGATCTAATGGTCTCCCAGCTGACCCATCACCCCACTCATAGCACATAGACAAGAGATCGCTTCTAATGGCAAACAGACGACATTAATTACGCTTACAAAAACCGAGTGCAAAGTCAATGAGTCAGCCGATATTTCCCAGCTATTTGGCCAAATCCCCCTGGTGACGGTGACTCAGCGCCACTGATAACGAAGAACCTTGCAGGAAAATGAACCTTACGTTGGCGTAAACATCAATCAGAGCCTGATGGGCGATCGCTTTGTTTCGATTCGATTTATTCAATGGCTTTTGTCCATTTTCGGAGCTTATGTACAGAAGCTGAGGCAAAAATAAAGGGGAGAATTACAAACACAAACAACTCAACTTATCAACTTATCAACCTATAAAGTAATCATAAACGTAGCAGGCTTAACCGATAACAAAAAATAAATTAAGTAATTACAATTCAATGGGGGAAGCGGGAAGCGGGATCCATGATCATAATGCTAACTAGGGCTGCTCTGCTGCCTACACACACTCAAGATATACGCAATAATATATACACAAAGCATCGCTAACCAGTTTCCACGAAGCCACCAAACTGTGCCTGTGCCTGGCCTGGGTTCGGTTCACCTACAGATCGATCGATCTGGTTGTCTAATCTAATCTAGGTCCGTCTTCTGTCACGTCCAGGAGCAGCGCGTGCTCTCCACACTTTTTACAGCTCTAAGTCTAGGCTTACGTAGTGACTAAGGTTCAGCTAATAATACTACTAATACCAGACGCCACCCGCCAGTCGCTGAGTTGGGGTTGCTCTTGCTCACAAGTACAAAATAACAAACTTAACTAGTTGCTGCTACGACACCAGCAGTCGCTGCTTGGCGCCCGTGCAGATCAGCGTCTCTCCTGACGCTCCAGCTGCTCCCGATCCCGATCCGGTCACAGGCGCCTCTGCTAACGTGGGCGCTGGCTCCAGCGGGGCGTTGGCCGCGTCGGAGGCGGGGCCGGGGCTGTTCAGCTCGTAGGCCATGCCGCCCCAGTGCAGCTTGTAGGTGCGGGTGCGCCAGCGTATTGCCGGGTTCCACAGGGCGTGCAGGAACAGGTAGGGTCCTGTGAGCTCTCGGAACAGCCAGCCGATGACGAACTCGAACTTGTGGAACGGCATCGACCCATGCTGGACGATGGAGAGCAGCAGCCAGTCGGAAAGGAACCAGCAGAGCACGTGCACCAGATAGAACACCAAAGGGTCCCAGCTGAAGAGCACCGAGGCCGACCAGGCGGCCAAAGCGCCCAGGATCATGCACTCGGAGAGCGGCTCCAGCAGTATGGTGGTCGGCACCATGGCCACGCGCAGCTTGGCCCAGCGGATGAGCCGCGCCTGGAAGCTGCCAATGTCGCAGAGTCCGCTGTTCTGCAGCGCCGGCTGGCTGGAGATGCGCATCTTCCAGCCGAGTCGCGTGATGTCGCGGGCAATGAAGAAGTCCTCCGCCAGGTAGCAGCCAAAGGCTCTCAGCCCGCCCAGCTGGTCAATGACAGCCTTGCGCAGGAGGCAGGACATGCCCGTGTGACAGTTGATGCCCAGGACGTCCGCCGACAGGTAGATCCTGCTCTGGACGGTGCCGAAGAAGACCTTCTCGAAGGTGGCAGCAAAGCCGTCCCGGTCGCTGGTGAAGGGCATCTGGTGGACCAGGGCGTGCTTGTCGGACATGTTCTGGACCATGTCCAGCAGGGTGTCGTCCTTCATCTTGATGCCGCTGTCCGAGATCATCACGAAATCGTACTTGGCGGCCATGTAGCCCGGATGGATGTTGTTGATCTTCGGATTGACGCCCACGTCGGAGCCGCCGACAAAGAGCTTGGCGTCCACCTTCGGGTACTTGATTAGCAGTCGCTCCGCCAGCTGGATGGCCGGATCCTCCTTGTCCTCCACGCAGAAGAGCAGCTCGTACAGCGGGTAGTCCATCGTGAAGAAGGTCTCCAGGTTGTGCTGCAGGTTGGGATCGACCCCCATGAGGGGCTTCAGGATGGAGACGCCGGGCAGGGGCTGGGCCTCCGTGGGCAGCTTGCAGGACTTCTTGTGGAGCTTGTAGCGGCCATAGCAGATGGCTATCACATGCACCATCCAGGTGCCGAACCAGAAAATCATGAAGAACGCCGCGAAGCCATACAGCGGCAGCGGTAGGTGCGACATCGCGATGTGTGTGTCCCTCGCGGGTGTGTGTGCGGTGTGTGTGGTGTGCGAGTGAGTGTGTGTGCGGTGTGCGGTGTGTGGTGGGTCCGAATCCCTGTCCGTGTGTGTGAGTCGCTGGGTGGGTGGCGCTCCTATTCAGGCTGAAGGCATTGGCTGCGGTGGCGCCGTCGTTGCGGTTTGCCGTGGGCTCGGATCGGATCGCCTCGATAGGTTGCTCGGCGCACTGCGATCAGATGTCGTCCGTTCCGCGCGTTTTCAACATTTTGCAGACCTCGCGTCGCGTTCAAATGCCAAAAAAAAACTGCTGCAATAAAGGTGCAGTGTTGAGCGGTGTCGTGAATCAGATGCGGAAGTGGAAAGGTACTAAAAAACGACAAACGGCGACGGGTGACATTTTGCAACACTGTCAAAGGGTTTACACGTCGGCTATTGGAGAGTTTTCCAATACTTTTTTTTACTAGTGATTTAGCTTTTAGTAGTTTTTAAATGTATAATTTATTTATATTAAGGAAGGGAGGATTGGATACTTAAATAAGTATTAAAAATTGGATATTTCGGTTATTATTAATTTTTTTCTTCTTGCAGTTGAAACAATTCACATTCACTATCACGTATTTTCAATCAGCAGCGCCTCGGCATAAACGCAGTATGACCGCCGTTTGCCAACACTGGTCGCGTTTTGGGCCTCCATGGAACTTTAAAATATCTTGGCACAATAAAGTTGCACTTGAACTAGAATGACCTGTAATTGCACAAAGAAACATTGAGAAAATGACACCTATGGAATCCTCGTCGAAAGACAACGAACCCAAGGCAGAGCCGAGCCAAAAGAAAGAGGCACCAGCCAAGGAAAAGGAATCGAAGCTGCCGCGGGCCATCCAGACCGCGTTCGATGCCAAGTACAATATTGTGGACCGGCAGACGCCGCTGAACGCCTTCCTGTCCGGCCAATACAAGCGGAGCTTCGCTTACAACTCACTCAGGAGCAGGCTGCCAGTGGTCCTGACCAACGTGATAGACACCATGACCCGGGAGAAGGCCGAGCTGGTGGCCTTATTTGGTGGGATTTCGGATAATGATTAAAATGCAGCCACTCACCAACATCTTTTCCAGCTTCCAACGACTTTGAGGCGGCAGCTCGCGACGAGCTAAAGACCATTATAGGACTGATATCGGAGCTGAAGTACGAGCTGCAGACGGACAAGCCCTTCCATGATTTCAAGGGAGAAGGTGAACCACTAATTAGTGTTTTAAGCTCTTAAACTGATCGAAAAACTCACCTTTGCCTTAGAACCCGATCGCGATGACTGGAACAGCTTCCTCGGCGACCTTCCCAGTGGCGAGCGCACCTTCTACCAGGGCTGCTCCCTCAACGCCGAGTGCTATCTGTACCGCAAGCTCTACTCCTTCATGGAGAACAGCATCTTCCTCAAGCGCTACGACTACTTTGCCAAGATCAAGGAGCAGGCGCTGACCGACAGCATGGACGACGTCCTGGCCCTGACCAAGTACACGCGTCGCTTTGAAAAGAACTTGAAAACCTTCAGCGAGCTGCTCAAGATCAACCTGTGGAGCAACTGCAACGATGTGGCCAGTGATCCCGAAGCCGCTCAGCCGCAGCTGAACCTTAAGCTGCTGAAGAGCGTGGAGGCCGCGGATGAGTATGTGCTGGTCAACCAGGCGGAGGAGATTTGGCGTTGCCTGGACTCGGAGAATCCAAAGAAGCCCAAGCAGGTGGACTTCATTCTGGACAATGCTGGCTACGAGCTCTTCAGCGACCTCATCCTGGCGGAGTACATGATCGAGCAGGGACTGGCCACCAAGGTGCGCTTCCACGTCAAGGCCCATCCCTGGTTTGTGACCGATGTCACCGAGAGGGACTTCAAGTGGACCATGGAGTACTTGAGCAAACACGCAGACTACATCATCAGCCTGATGGGCAAGAAGTTCCTGCAGTTCCTCGACGAGGGCAAGTTCGAGTTGGCGCCCATATCGCATTTCTGGACTTCGCCGCATGCCTTCTACAGCATGATGCAAACGGATCCGGACCTGTACAGCTCCCTGCAGCTGTCCAAGCTGGTGGTCTTCAAGGGAGAACTCAACTACCGCAAGCTGCTGCAGGACGTCTGCTGGGCAAGCACTCTAGAGCTGAGCACCTGCCTCAGGGGCTTCCTGCCCAGCAACATCTGTGTGCTGAGGCGCGTGAAGAGCGAGATCATCTCCGGGCTGGCCGAGGGCGTTTCACAGGAGCTGGCCACCAAGGATCCCCAGTGGATGATGTCCGGCAATTACGGCGTCATCCAGTTCATTAACGGCGCCCGTGAATTTGGATATTGACGTTAAACACATCTCGAATGTACCAAAAAAATAAATACTTTGCAGTTTAAATTATTCATAATAAATAGTCGTTACATATCCTTGAAACAAACAAAAAAAACACTAGCTAGTATAGCTTCGCCAGATTTTTTTTACAGGTGCTGAAGACTATCATTCGACTGATATCGGAGCTAAAGTACGAGCTGCAAACGGAGAACACCTTTCCATTATTTCAATATATCCTTGAAACAAAAAAAAAGAACTAGCTAGTATAGCTTGAAACCAAAAAATTAAATTATTGGAAAGGGATTTCCCCAATTGAGACCAATGCATCAGAAACACCTTGGAATCAAATAATAGAAAAAAATAATGTGTTTAAACAAAGGAAATAAGATTAAAAAAAGGACTTTGCCACAAGCTTTCTACAATGGAGATAGCGAAACTGGCCATGGCTCACACATGCAGCTTGGAATCAAATAAAATAAAATAAATTAAATTAAAACCAAGAAATAAGATAAAAAGCGACTTCGAAACGTTTTTTATTACAGGTGCGATTTGACGGTAACGCGAAATATCAGACAATACTCTAGAGCCGGAAACCCATGCATCAGGGGCAGCTTGGAATCAATAATAAAAAAAATAAAAATAATAAATGTTCAAAGGAAATAAGATTTAAAAAAAAGTGACTTCAGAACACACCTCTAGAATCACACATGCACCTTCGAATCGTGTGATAAAATAAATTAAATTAAAACCAAGAAATAAGATTAAAAAAAAGGGACTTCGCCACACGCTTTCTACAGGTGAGATAGCGAAACTGGCCCTGGCTGACACATGTTTCCACGCTGCAATAAGCTCACATGCTGCTTTGAATCAAATATAAAATAAAATAAATTAAATTAAAACCAAGAAATAAGATTAAAAAGAATAAAAACAGGTGAGATAGCGAAACTGGCCCTGGCTGACACATGTTTCCACGCTGCAATAAGCTCACATGCTGCTTTGAATCAAATTATAAAATAAAAAAAAATAAAAATAATAAATGTTCAAAGGAAATAAGATTTAAAAAAAAGTGACTTCAGAACACACCTATAGAAAGGTGGAAAAAAACGGCACTGGCACTGGATCACACATGCAGCTTCGAATCGTGTAATAAAATAAATTAAATTAAAACCAAGAAATAAGATTAAAAAAAGGGACTTCGCCACACGCTTTCTACAAGAGAGAAGCGGAACTGGCCCTGGCTGACACATGTTTCCACGCTGCAATAAGCTCACATGCAGCTTCGAATCGTGTAAAAATAAAATAAATTAAATTAAAACCAAGAAATAAGATTAAAAAGAATAAAAACAGGTGAGATAGCGAACCTGGCCCTGGCTGACACATGTTTCCACGCTGCAATAAGCTCACATGCTGCTTTGAATCAAATAATACAATAAAAATAAAAAATAAATAAAATTAATAAATAAGGGGCTTAACCTGCGAAGATTTCCACTGGATTACCTCAGGCAGCTTTGAATCAAATAAAAATAAAATTAAAAACAAAATGAAATAAAATTAAGGAAATTTCAATTGGAGGTGTTGTTACTCCAACGGCTCCTTACAAAATGATAATTATTTGTGTTATGTTTCAGCTTTTATAGCCTCCTTGACTTTAGAAATTGTAATTTAAATTATCGAGGCAATGTTCGATAGCTATTTGTTCCCTGCGTGAGGGGCTTATCGATAGTGACCATGATAAAGTAAGACAAGGTAGTCTCATTAGCTTTGACGGGGCCAATAAGTTTACTGCTGTTTAAAACAACTGTCAAATAATATAAAAATAAACAGAAGTTAAGAGAAAGAAGAGGAAAGTGTACCCTTGATTAGTATTCAGAGTGCTTACCGCTTGCTAACAGCTAGAACCTGTTGTGAATTATAGTGCAACGCAATGAATGAGAAGAGAGGAAAAGGAGTAAGGAAATGAGAGTGAGGAAGAAAAGAGAGTAAGAGGAGAGAGATTCAGCGTGCTTACCACGCAATACAAGAGAAGAGAAGAAGAGGAGCGAGGAAGAAAAGAGAGTAAGAGGAGCGAGATTCAGCGTGCTTACCACTTGCTGACGACTAGAACTAGTTGGGAATCATAGTACAATGCAAGCGGTAAGTGCGCGAATACTGCAGAGGCTCCACTCAAAGATTCAGCTCAACTATCTGAGGAAGTCTTTTAAGCATTGACGGGACGATACATTTTTAGCTCTCTCTCTCTCCGCTCGCAGAGAGCTCTCTCAATGAGACCACCCTATATAATTGTATCATGATAGTGACCACCATTTTATGATTTTACCAGTACAATCGGAACCGCCAAACCATCGATAACTACAGTACGCTTGTTATCGCAATCGACAACGCAACAGTAACGAATTTCAATAAACAAATCCCAATTGGAACAACAATAAAGCTCGATCTGAGAGATGTCTGGCGATAAGGATTTCGATGCGAAGAATGGCATTGTGGAGGCGCCGACGCCCCCGCACACCGAACTGGCGGCCCTATATAAGCAGTGAGTGTCTTGGAGTCTTGGAGGTCGCTAAATATAGCGCCTAGTATATGTAACAACAAATAAGCCCCGCACTATCTATCCTCACTCACACACGCGCACTTGGATCTGTTTTATTATTGCCTATTACAGGAGCTTTGCCTATTACACGTTCCGCGTGCGACTGCCATCGACCTTGGCCACCATCGCCGATTCCCTGGCGAAGGACAAGGACGCCTTGTTGGCCACATATGGTGCAGTGAGTAGCAAGCAGCGACTTCCGCCCCTCTCAAGATGACCTTGACGCGGTCCGCCTTCTTCGATTTATTTGCAGGCAGCAGGCGCGGATATTGAACAAACTACAAAGGACGTGAGGCAGTTGCGCGAGGATATCCTGAGCAATGGACCCCTGCTGCCCTTTGCAGAGGGAAAGGGTGGGCCAGATTAAGCTCTCTTTCCTTAGAAACCTACTTTAAACTAATTCTCCTCCTTAGATGCCCAGGACACCCAGGTGTGGAACGCCTTCCTCGAGAAACTGCCCGCGGAGAAGAGAAGCTACTTTGCCGCCTGCTGGCTCTACGCCGAGTGC
This sequence comes from Drosophila tani, assembly GCA_008042535.1. NCBI lineage: Eukaryota > Metazoa > Arthropoda > Insecta > Diptera > Drosophilidae > Drosophila > Drosophila tani. The sequence goes on along the minus strand of VNJO01012820.1, from coordinate 4,157 downwards.
TACATGTACCGCCGCATCTCCGCCATCTTCCGGGCCACCAGCCACTTGGGCCAGCACGACTACTTCAGCCAGCAGAAGCAGACAGCGGCCAGGCTGAGTGTGGACGCCATGCTGGCGGTGGCCAGAGCCACGCGGCAGAACGAACGCAACGCGGACACCTTCCGGCAGCTGATCAAGCTGAATCTGTGGGGCAATCGCTGTGACCTGTCCATCACCTCCGGCAAGCAGGTGAAGCCCACGGGCAATGCCTTCGACCAGGTCACGGATCTGGAGGAGAAGCTGCTGATCGACGGCACTGCGGCAGTGTGGCAAGCTCTGGACAGTGCCTCCAGCGAGGGCATTGTGGACATTGTCTTCGACAATGCCGGCTACGAGCTGTACACGGACCTCATCCTGGCCGAGTACATCATCGACAAGGGGCTGGCGGCCAAGGTGCGCTTCTATCCCAAGGCCATACCCTGGTTCATCTCGGACGTTATGGAGCACGACTACCACTGGACGCTGCAGTTCCTCGCCGAACATCCGGATGCGGTGCTCAGTGAGCTGGGCAAGAAGTGGCAGCGCCTCACCCAGGAGGGCAAGTTCGAGCTCTCGCCGCTGGAGCACTTCTGGACGAGTCCCTACGAGTTCTATCGCATGGCGGAGGTGAACCCCCAGCTCTATCAGCGCCTGAAGGAGGCGCAGCTGGTGATCTTCAAGGGGGACCTCAACTATCGCAAGTTGCTAGGCGACTTCTCCTGGGACAGCACAGAGTCCTTCGAGACCTGCTTAAGGGGTGAGTGGGGATCTTGGGATTTTTGTGATCTTTAATGTATATAATCTTTCGATCCTGTCCAGGCTTCCGTCCCTCGAATCTCTGCACTCTGCGCACTGTCAAAGCGGACTTGATCTGCGGCCTGGGCGCTGGCGTGGCGGAGCAGCTCTTTGCCAAGGACAAGGAGTGGATGTTAACCGGCGAATATGGCATTATACAGTTTGCCAGCAAATAGGGCGATGCAGAAGACCAAGGACAAGCATATACATAGTTGAATTGTTGTAGGCCTAGTTAATATAGCTTAAATTGTTGAACAATTGGAGCGGTTCTGTTACGGAAATAAGAGTTTGGAAACTATGAAAGTGATTGTTAATTATTATTAAGCTAAAAAAGCTAACATTTTAGCTTAGTTTGCAGAGCTTATGGCTCTAGAATCCATTTTGTAACGTGAATCGTTGGGAAATACCTGAAATACACTTCTGATTATTCCTCTCTCTGGGAAAGCGGAGTGATTCTGCGCGGCTAAACTTTGGCCTAATTAGTGTGACCGAGTACTACAACTTCAAATCTCACACAAATAACACTAACTCTGACGGCGCCTAATTCAAACTTAACTGACTATCGATAGCCACTAATCCGTTCCGCGACACTTCCAAATATTATTTAATTAATATTACAAACCCCCAATGATCCAAAAAACAGTTTCATTTTGTAAATAATGATACATATTTCCCTCTTTAACAGTTCATAGTTTCCAAAAACTCTTCTTTCCATTCTACCAAGAGATGAATCCGCTCTAATGAAGACTTTAGCATTGTTATAAAAAAGCACACACACACCTCACACTCATTATGTACGTCAGATGAAATAAAAAATTGAAAAATCCCAACTTTTGAACTTAAAATTTAAGTTTCAGCCAGAAAATGCAGTTCGATTTGGATGATCCGGAGACCCTCGAGAAAATCAAGGAGGAGAACAAGTTCAATGAGAAGAACCTCATTATCTATGCACCGCCGGGAGTGGGGGACGAGTTATCCGCCCGGTTCCTGCACAGCTTCGCCTATATTAACTTAAGGGAACGGGCGCCGGGCTTTCTCCGGGATCTGATTGCCTTCCTGCCGGACCGGGAGCCGGAGATTGTAAAGGAGTGCGGCGAGTATGCCCACTTCGATCTGAAGCGGACCGTGTGGAGCCTGGAGCTGTTGCTCGATGAGATTCTCAACAACAAGCCGTTCGACATAATCCGGGTCAAGGCCCCAGACACCCAGAGTTGGAATGAGTTCCTCAACGCCCTGGGCGACGACAAGAGGAACTGGTTCTCGGCGGTGTGGCTCCATGCCGAGTGCTACATGTACCGGCGCATCTGGGCGATCTTCCAGCGCTCGGAGACCCTCGTCAACTTCGATTACTTTGGCGAGCACAAGATGCAGGCCGCCAAGAAGATGACTTCGCTGATGAAGACCATCCTATTGTCCACCCGTGACCTGAAGCGTAGCCAGGACATCTTCCAGCGCCTGCTGAAGCTGACCGTTTGGGGCAACCGCACGGACTTGTCCATCACCATGAGGCTACCGGATGCCCGTCTCTTCGACCTGCTCGCGGAGTACGACGCCCACCTGCTGGTCGATGAGTCGGAGGCGGTGTGGAACGACCTCACGCAGGCCTACGATCCCGTCTACGTGGACATTGTGTGCGACAACGGGGGCTTCGAGCTCTTCAGCGACCTCGTGCTGGCGGACTACATCGTTCGGACGGGCCTGGCGCAGCGGGTGCGCTTCCACGTGAAGGCCATTCCCTGGTACATCTCGGACGCCAGTCACAGGGACTTTCGCTGGATGCAGCGCTACTTCGCCCGCCACGAGTCTCCGGTGCTGCAGGCCTTTGGCGCGCGGATACTGCAGCGCATTCGGGACCGGTCCTTCATTCTCTGCGAGAAGACCTACTTCTGGACCAGCGCCCACGACTGCAGCCACATGAAGCAGGTGGCGCCCTGCCTGTACGTGTACCTCAGCCAGGCAGCGCTGGTGATCTTCAAGGGGGACGTGAACTACCGCAAGCTGCTCGGGGACATCAAATACAACTCCACCGATAGCTTCTCTGATTGCCTGCGCGGCTTCCTGCCCACCAGCGTGTGCGCCCTGCGGGCCATCAAGTCGGACAACCACTGCGGGTTGTCCGTCTGCCAGGTGGAGTGGCTGGACGAGGACAATCCCAAGTGGAATACCACGGGCGAGAAGGCGGTGGTCCAGCTGGCCGTCAAGCACCGCCTGTCGGGGGACATCATTGTAAAGTTGTAAAACTATCTACGATAATATCGATATTATCGATGAGGCTGTGCTCTGGGTCACCATCGATTGTTTTTGTCAATGAAAATAAAATTTACAAGTTTTGGCCAATAAATAATCATAATCATAAATACTTATATTCTTAAGAACTAGAGCTGGCAAAAAATCGATGTTTTGCACTATCGATTTTTTCGATGTTTTACTAGTAAAAAATCGATACTATCTATACTGCTTATAAAAATTATATTATCGGCAGTTGAAGCCTTGAGTAATGCCATTTTCTCACTTAAAACGATTTCGACTTTAAGGGTTTAATTCTTACATTACCAAATATTTCCCTTCCAATATTCGAGAGAGTATCGTCATGATCATTTCAAAGGCTTAAGAGGGAGTCAAATCGATCTAATCAAAACATCGATAGTGCGAAAAACAATCGATGGTTTTCAACAAAAGTCAAAAAATCGATACTATCGATAGTTCTCCGATGTTTTTCTAGCACTATTAAGAACGGGTTAAAAACATTTTTACATTGTCGATCATTTTATTACCTAAAATCTTATATAAATTATGCCATTTACTCTGGTTTGCTTAAGCAATCATAAATCATTTTTTAACCCATTTTATTATGTCAATAGTATCGATGGTTTGGACTATCACTATCGAAAATATCGAGTAAGGTCACTATCGATGTTTTTATTGAGATTGCCGGGAGAATATATTTTATAGAGCTTTTTTCGTGATTTTATTCAGTTATTTATCGCTTTTATTATCTCCTAAGTGGTAGGCGGTGTAAGTCGTTAGAATAAGTATTGCATTCCGTATTATAGAGACTACGATCTAGGCATTATCAAGTAAGTATGAATGGTAGAAAAATATGTATGCTCTAAGGCCATATTTATAGCTAGTCCTATATGTATTTATGTGATCGCTGATCGATGCTTCGAATTGTTCAAGTCTTATCAATTGCCGTTACAATATGGGGGAGAAAAAACCAGAAAGAAAAACAAACAAAAAAAACAAGAAAATAAATTTAAAACTTCATGCATCTGCTTCCTCGTTCAATATCAATATAATTAAATAAAAATCCCAAAAACTAAGTGGATATTCTTCTTGCTTGG
>VNJO01012819.1:0-18005 GCA_008042535.1 Drosophila tani | reverse complement strand
GTTGTGAAATTCATTTTAATAAGTATGCAAGGTAAGAAAAACATATCTATTATTACATAGTTAATTCATTTCAGTTTCAGATATATTAACAAAATAAGGTAAGCAATTGCCCGAATAAAATAAATAATATATTACTTTTATTTAAGATCTGTTATGTATACGTAAGTATATAAAATATAATATTTATCATTTCAGATTTTATTTACTTATAGGTCATAATATTATAACATCTTTAGTTCAGATAATATTTGCGTTTTACGGTGAGTGTTTATAATATTACTTTCCCATTTATTATTTTTATGACGTTATTTAATTATTGTATTAAAAAAAATTATTATTATTTTTTATATAATTGCAGGATTTCTTCACCAATCACATAAAAGATTTTACTGTACAATTAAATTAACCTTATTATTTATTATATAATTGCAGGATTTCTTCACCAATCACATAAAAGATTTTACTGTACAATTAAATTAACCTTATTATTTTTTATATAATTGCAGGATTTCTTCACCAATCACATATAAGATTTTACTGTACAATTAAATTAACCTTCATATATTATATGTTCAAAATGAATAAAATACATGTTTTCAAATATATTTTTATTGTTGTTTTAATGGTAATTAATGGATTCTCACCGCACGGATCTTTATGTATGCCACAGATGTGTTCTTACTTGCTTCCTTCATAACAGTTTTATAACTGTAATAAATGGGTTATTTTAAAGCGGAGTAATACATTCTTACAGAACCGTTATTGATGTATGTTGCAGATGGGTTATATAACGCTTCTTTTAGAAACTAAAGTTGGAAGCGAAACCGAAGATTGCCGAAGTGTAATATACGTTATTTATATGTTGCGAAAGAACTGTTGCAGCTGTTGTTGGAAGCAACCAGGTCCCCCTTAACAGTCGCTTGACCCTAATTTTATCAAAAATCTGTGATTTGACGTCAATAGAGCAGTTACTGCTTCCACGTCAACCACATTTGTTTAATTCAATATAAAATGAATAAGAAAAACTAAGTTTTCATAGTTCAATATGATTAACTCCTATATTTCGTACGGTTTTGCAATTTTTTAATTTTTTAAATAATTTAATAAAATTTGTGCTATTTTTTTTTTTTGCCAATTTTAATTATTTTTGGGAAAGTTTTTTAAACAACTTTAAAACATAAGATATGATTTTAATTTTTGTCTCATTTATAGATTAGCTATAGTCTCCAATTTCTAAGTGAATTCAAGTTTTTCCTTAAAATTAAAATTATGAACTGGACAACTATTTAAAAATTGCTTATGCTGGCTGTGCTATTAATTTTTTCGCAACTGTACATACATATAATAAAAAAAACAAGTGAGAAAGCTACAGTCGAGTGTGACCGACTGTGAGATACCAGGTACCAAAAGCATTGTGCGTGAAATTACATAGCACAATGAAATGGAAAAAACAAAATGTTAGAAAATGATGACAAATGTTGCTGAAAACATGTTGAGCAACATTCAAAAAAGTAAAATGATGCTAGGAACATGTTGAGCAACGTTCAAAAAAGACAAATTCGGCAGCTGTACCCAACTGCATTACGAATTAGTACTGCGCCCGAAAGCACGCAAGTGGGCGTCTTCAAATTTTAAAACAAACTTGATCTATGTGCAACAGATTTTAAAGTTGTCACCAACTTTGGTAACTCTAGCTCTTACAGTCTCTGAGATCTGCCTACCAACACGGACGGACGGACAGACGGACATGACTAAACCGACTCGGCTGGTGATGCTGATCAAGAATATATATACTTAATGGGGTTGGAGATGCCTCCTTCTGCCTGTTACATACATTCTCGATTGTCATTAACTTATACCCTACCGGGTATAAAAACCTCAAAAATGAAAAACAATAAAAAAAAAATTCTGGACAACTAACCCCTTAAAGTAGTAAATGTATACCCAAATCTGGAAATTTGTTTCTTATATTTAAACGGTTTTTCCATTTGTGCAAGAAATATTACCAACAAATTTAGAAAAATTTGTCTTAATATAAGGGTCAAAAAACCCTAACTAGGAAAAATTTGCCTTTGATTTTTAGGGCAAATCGGCCCAAAAACACAAAAAATCGCTTATCACTTGATTTTTCTTAAATTTTCCTCAAACTAGGGCGATTTTCTAAATATACGGGCGAAAAGCTAGTTCTATATATTTATTCTTACGGTTGGTGCACTCGTTGTTGTCTCGGGAAGGTTATTACTAATAATTCCCGACGATGATGCTCGTTCCGGACCGTTGACAGCTAAGCTAACAATGCCGGATGGAGAGTTATTTGACGTTTCGGTGGAAGATACAGCTGTTCCTGTTCCTGAAGGATTATTATTTTGTCCCGTACTGGCTCTACCACTTCCAGCATTATCCGTCGACCTTCTTTGCGTTCGCATTTTTTCCTCCCGCCGCCATTTAGCCCGTCGGTTGGAGAACCAAACCTACAGACATAAGTTAACAAAATTTTATATAAATTGGCTTGAATGCCTTTAAGCAATATTTTCAAATTTTACTAAATAATGTTTAAAAATCCAATAATAAAAGACGAAATAAAAATGTAATATTTACTTGTAATTATAAAACAAATTTTGCTCTAATTTTCTATTTAAAATCATAGTGACTAAACCATGATACAATTATACAAGGTAATCTCATCGAAAAAGCTGCCCTCAGTTGAGGACGATATTTTGACAGTCGTTCGTCAAACATTGTCGGAAAAGGTTGTGCTCGATATTTTTGTAATTTTTTTCTAAAAACAAATCGAAATAAAGAACAAAACAGAACTTGTTTGATAAAATGTGTATTTTTGTTTATACGAGGTGTGTTCAAAAAGTATCGCGAATTTTGTATTTTTTCAAAAATGAGTTATTTGTTCATGAATATGTTGTTTGTCCCCTTCAAAGTAATTCCCATGAGATATTACACACTTGTGCCAACGGTTTTTCCAATCTTCGAAGCACTTCAAAAAATAATGTTTTTTAACTTGTTCAGCTCCTTTATCGATGGCATCTTTATCTCGTCAAGCGTAGCGTAACGTCGTCCTTTCATGGGCCTTTTCAGTTTAGGGAACAAGAAAAAGTCACAGGGGGCCAGATCTGAGGAATACAGTGGCTGCGGCATCATTAGTGTGTTGTTTTTGACCAAAAAGTCGCGCACAAGCAACGATGTGCGAGCAGGGACGTTATCGTGGTGCAAAAGCTAATTTTTGTTATTTCCCGCCTTTTCAGCCTTCTGAGAAGGTCCAAGGTAGCTTCTCCGTATGCCACAGTCAACATTCGGAATGCATCCGCGCACTTAATTTCGTTTTTCACACAAAATTTGATACAGGTTCTTTGATCAATTTTTTTGAATAGGTAAAAATCGAAGACGATCCAAAACAAGTGCAAGCAAAATAGCTATCAACAATTAAGTGAACATTCAAAATGTCCGAGCTTGACGGCATAAGTGAGAGACATGAGTACCAACATAACGCCACAAAAATATCGAAATTTGAATATACGTAACCCGCGATAATTCAAAATTTACGATTCTTTTTGAACACACCTCTTATATGTATGTATATGTGTAAATTTATATGTATATTTTTGTTTTCCTATTAGAAATAAATATGTCCAGAAAGTATTGCGTTCTTTGACGGTCCCAAACTTTGGAATAAATAATATTTTTATTAATAGAGCATAATTTCTATTAACTTAGCAAGAAACACCGAGATGTTAGATACGAGGCCCAACGTTGAGGTTGAGCCAGTGCAATGGTTGGATTTAAATGTTAATTTAACAGCGTCGTCGAGCTCGGTTAGTTCTGCTACTGAATTGCAGATGACTTCATGGAATACATCTGTGGCTATCTAATTAAACGACTGGGACTGGACTTAGCTGGCCAAGATAAACAAACTCCAACATTTACATATGTGGACATGGGGTCAGCGGGTGGACTGACGAAGCCACCAATAGAATTCGTGGCAAAAATAAAATAACTGGAATTTGTATTTAACACATATAATGGAAAAAAAGTTCGACTAACATCGAATTAGACTCTAAAACAAAAGATTTTTATACCCTTGCAGAGGGTATTATAATTTTGCCATGATATTTGCAACGCAGTGAAGGAGGCATCTCTGACCCCAAAAAGTATATATATTCTTGATCAGCATCACCAGCCGAGTCGATCTAGCCATGTCCGTCTGTCTGTCGTCTGTCGGTTTCTACGCGAACTAGTCTCTCAGTTTTTGAGCTACCGAGCTGAAATTTTCAGCATGGTCTTTATTTTTTAGAAAGGCTTAAGTCGGACCACTATATCCTATAGCTGCCTTAGGAATGATGGCGAAATAAATGTAAAAAAAAAATTAACTTCTCTGTTTTTAAACGAATTTCTTTAAATCTTAGAATTACGGTTATAATTTTATTAAGATCGGCCAACTATATCATATAGCTGCCATAGAAGCGATCGATCAATTTATATGAAAATGTAAAATTCTACATGTAAAATGTAAAATTTACAAAATTTTATATTTTTCAACTTTACTAAAATGGATCGATTTTCAATAATCCAATTGCAGACTGCAAGGGTATACAAACTTTGGCTTACCGAAGATAGCTTTCTTTCTTGTTTTTTTGTATTTCCTAAATTACTTTTGCTATTGTTTTATCTTTCACCTTAACCAAAAACATATAATCTGAATAACGTGAAAATTAATCGAAACATAATATGAAATGTGGTATTATTATCTTTATTATTATTTACGAATACAAACATCTTTACTACTAATTTCAGTCACGCTGTCAAAAGAGCTTTTCAATCAAAGGACACCCTCTATAATGCGGTTTTATATATGAATGTACATATATAGCAAACTTTTTCAAAGGGTCTAGCAAGGTTTTAGAAAGGGGTGAAAAAGGGATTACAATATTTTCCAAGGCTTAATAATAATTTTGCCGTGACATTTATAGCTGAGCATTATTGTTGCCGTTCCCACTTCAGTTTGACAAGTTACCCCTCAAGTATAAATTTTCGATTCGCGCCCCCGTCATCAAGAATTCAAGGACTATTTCAAGTATTTTTACAGTCAAATTGTTTTTATTCACTTTGTACAAATAATCAAGAGCCGTAACGTCGATAAAAACATTTTTGTAATGAACTTGCACAAACAGTAGCTATAAGATATATGGGGGTGAAGTGAATAATGATAAGTTTTTGAGGGATGACTTTTAAAGAGTCTCTTTCTTCTGTTCCTTTCTCCCTTTGTTAAAATTTTTACTGTTGATGTTAAATTGCGTGAAGTAACGTTGCGAAATACATGTTATGTAGATTTGAATTTTGTAATCTTGTTTATTAGTATTTATTAAAACCATTGAAATATATGACAATATATTATTAAATGTTATAAGGTGGAAAAAAGTGTAAATCAAATTGTTATATAGTTTGAAATATACATAACGAGTTCTGCTTTATACATTATTTTACTTGAACTTAATCTCCCTTAACTATTAAGTATATTCACTGGCATAACTTAACGAGTCGAGATATGCGTGTCTGTCCATCTATGTATCTCCCCGCCTTTCTTTCTGTCAATCGTTTCCCAAAATAATCTTTATATATTTGTGTAAGGTATATATACGGTTCACAAGATATTTTTTTCATCCATGTTAATTTCTAATTAAATGGATACGAGAAAGAAAGCTAACTTCGTTAAACCGAAGTTGGTATACCCTTGCAGTCTGCAATTGGATCATTGAAAATCGATCCATTTTAGTAATGTTGAAAAAATATCGAATTTTGTACATTTTACATTTTACATGTAGAATGTTCCTTTTTCATATAAATTGACGGATCGCTTCTATGGCAGCTATATGATATAGTTGTCCGATCTTAAAAAAATGAAAACCGTAATTCTAGAACCATAAAAAACTGCTACATCTCAAAATAATACGTTTAAAAACAGAGAAGTTAAAATTTTTTTTACATTAATTTTGCCATCATTCCTATGGCAGCTATAGGATATACATAGTAGTCTAATTTCGGCCGTTCCGACATATATACTGCGTGCTAAAAATTTCAGCTCGATAGCTCAAAAACTGAGAGACTAGTTCGCGTAGAAACCGACAGACGGACAGACAAACAGACAGACAGACGAACATGTCTAGATCGACTCGGCCGTTGATGCTGATCAAGAATATATATACTTTATGGGGTCGGAGATGCCTCCTTCACTGCGTTGCAAATATCATGGCAAAATTATAAAACCCTCTGCAAGGGTTAAAACAAATAGACAAAAATTCATTATCTTGATAAATTAACTTTTACATTTTTTATTCCTTTCCAGATCAAGTTAAACTCCTTAGCCTTTGCTCTTGATCTAGATAATTGTCGACTTGCGAGAGCCTTGCCAAATCTTCAATGCTTTATCCAAAAGAACAGTCTATAAACAGTCTATGAGATATATAAATTTCGGTACACACATAACGCATTAAAAATGGGCTGTGCGACTCTTTATGCATTGAACAAGTTTTTAGAAATTGAGGGTGTTATGTTATTCTTAAATTAAAGTTCTTAAACTACTTAACCTTCGGTGAGCCGAAGTTTGTAAACCCTTACAGTCTGCAATTGGATCATTGAAAATCGATCCGTTTTGGTAAAATTAAAAAAAAAAAACGAGAAAGAAAGCTAACTTCTGTAAACCGAAGTTGGTATACCCTTGCACTCTGCAATTGGATCGTTGAAAATCGAACCATTTTAGTAATGTTGAAAAAATATCGAATTTTGTAAATTTTACATTTTATATGTAGAATTTTACATTTTCATATAAATCGACCGATCGCTTCTATGGCAGCTATATGATCTTAAAAAAATGAAACCGTAATTCTAGAATCATAAAAAATGCTATATCTCAAAATTTTTAGAAATACGTTTAAAAACAGAGAAGTTAAAATTTTTTTTCACATTAATTTCGCCATCGTTCCTATGGCAGCTATAGGATATAGTAGTCCGATTTTGGCCGTTCCGACATACATATATACTGCGTGCTAAAGAAATAAGACTATGCTGAAAATTTCAGCTCGATAGCTCAAAAACTGAGAGACTAGTTCGCGTAGAAACCGACAGACGGACAGACGGGCAGTCGGACAGACAGACGGACATGGCTGGATCGACTCGGCTGGTAATGCTGATCAAGAATATATATACCTTATGGGGTCGGAGATGCCTCCTTCACTGCGTTGCAAATATCACGGCAAAATTATAATACCCTCTGCAAGGGTATAAAAACGCAGTTTGTTCATATTTATAACATTTACCTACACATTTTACTTTTACATATAGAATGGCAGATTTTTCACTGCGCCTGCCTTCTTCACTGCGTTGCAAACTTCTGGTTAAATTATAATACCTTCTGCAAGGGTATAAAAATGTACGTAATTTATTTATTTATTGGGGACATAAATCGTTTTCCATTTTGGTGACTTGTTTCCTGGGGACTTATTCCCAACACCTCTAAATATTGTGTATATATATATTAATAAAAACCTATAAATAGAGTCTCTAAATAAATGTTCCTAAAAACAGAATATAATTGAACAAAACTGAAAGACAAACCTGAATACGTGCCTCTGGCAAACCAATTTTATCTGCAAGCCTTTCTCGGGCAAAAACATCCGGATAGTGCGTTCGTTCAAATTCTGCAAATACATTTAAGTAAAGTTTATAAATATACAAGAAGAAAAATGTCGATTATCAACGATAAGGCAGATCAAAATTCCAGGATGTCAGAATGGGGACTATCTCAAGATACTTGACTTTCAATCCTGAAATTCTTCAATTCAGGATTACAATAAATGAAGGAAAGATTTGCATAAATAATAATACTATTTGACTTCATAATAATAGTCTTAAAATGCTAAATTCCCAACATTATTTAATTCAGGTTTTATGTACTTAAACAGTAAATAAGATTTAATTTGAGGGAATATAAGTTTTACTGCTAAAATCGATTTCTTAATGTGCAATTTGTGAAAACATTCCGCCATATGGCAGCTTTGTAAAATTTCGTCAGTTGAGATCAAAGAGGAAAAAAAAAATCTTCATGAAGAAGCAGCTCGACATTGCCCGAACTTTTAAAAGGGACAGGGTTCCTGTGGCGGCAGCTTTCGAGAAATTGACGGTCCAGTTAAATTCGTTGGGCCCTCCGATTAATACTGCGGAGAAGTGAAAGATTGTAAATATTGCAAATTGCAGAAAAAAATATTAAGGGGGGAAATACATACACTACTGGCCAAAATAATAAGTACATAGACATCGTGCCACTTTGTTTAGTTTTTTTGGCCTGGCCAAATCAATAAGTATGATATTTTACAAGTTTTAAGTATTAAGTGTACAATTATGCTCAAAATGTTTTGTTTTTAATAATTTCTGACATATTTAACAATATACAAGTGAAAAAATTGGACATGAAACCTGATCTAAAAAGGTTCGTCCTATCTTAAAATGTAGACTTATCAGAGTATATACCACAAAAAGTCCGTTACTTCGAGAAAATAAAGTGCTCTAGACCAGATTGATCAAGAGAGAAGAATATTACTTTATGGAACCACGAAATAAAAACAAATATGTTTGACAATGACTCCAAACGACATGTACAAAGCGCAAAAGGCAAAAAAATTGACGTCCCTTAATAAGTAATATTTTGGGGCTATATTTCTCGTCATGCCTTTGTCCGACACATCGCATAACTGGGATTATGACCCGATTCGGTTATAAAAATAAGTTAACAGACATTATGCGAAAAGTTTACTGCAAAAAAAATGCCCTTGAGATTTGTCTTTCAACAGGACAACGGCATACAACCCACGCCAGGAGTGATCAATGCCTGACTTACAGAAAACAAGGAAAACGTTATAAGTTGTCGAAGTCGGTCTACGGACTTAAACCCAACTGAAAACTTATGGGGAGACTAAGAACTTTGTATTTGTCCCAAAATACGATTCAAAATGCCCAAGTATTATGGGAATTCTTGCAAAAAGCCCGGTATGAGATTCTAAGGGTGACTCGTCACAAACTTATTTTTAGTATGTCAAAAAGAATCAACAAATTATTTCAAAATAAGTGTTAATATACTTAATACTATCATACGATTGTAGAATTGCCGTACTAATTATTTTGGCCAGGCCAAAAATGGCCATTCAACACAAATTTAAGCATAGCATTAAAAACACGCAGTAAATTTCGCCATACTGTTTCATATGCATATAAACAATTGGCAGGCATACTTTCAAAAAGAATCGAGCAATAACTAAACAAAGTGGCACGATGCCTATGTACTTATTATTTTGGGCATTAGTGTACATATAAAACCCAAAATTATACACGTTTTTATACCCGGTACCCATAGGGTACAAGGGTATTATAAGTTAGTGCCAACAAAAGAATGTATGTAACACGCAGAAGGAGACATGTCCGACCCTATAAGGTATACATATTCTTAACCAGGGTCGCCAGCCGAGTAGATTTAGTCGATGTCTGTCTGTCCGTGTGAAACAACAGATCTCAGAGACTATAAGAGCAAGAGTTACTAAATTTGGTGACAACATTCGAATTTGTTTTAAAATTTGGCCACGCCCACTTCTGCCTCCGAAAATCATAAAAAACATTATATAAGCTACAGTCGTGATTTTCGGCTTAAAGTGAATAGATAAATAAGTAGGCATTCGAGGACGTTTTCTGAAAATTTTAGTAATTTCGGATGATAAACATGGAAGTTATAAAACAAGAAACTTTCTGTGTATGCTTCTTTATCATCTATGATGAGAGCGGCAGTGCGTGTTGCTCAACATGTCCCTAGCAACAATTGTCTAGCAACATTTGTCTTCATTTATCCGTTTATCCGTTTACCGTTTATTCCACAGTCGGTCATGATCATAATCGACTGTAGCTTTCCTACTTGTTTTGATGATATTTTTATAAAGGAAGGGATTGGGCTACATTAATGTGGACGGTCGTCCACGTAGTGACGATCAGCACAGAATAATTAAATAAATAAATAAAAAAATTTTGGAAAAAGGAAATGTAATTGTTTCTTGAACCACGAATGTTTGAATAAAAAACAAGAAAGGAAACTTCGGTAAGTCGAGGTTTGTATACTCTTTTTTTTAATGTTCGCTATCCATAAACTTATTATTTAGTTAAAAGTTTAACATTATCGGCACCATGCTACTGATATAATTAAATAAAATTCTGAACAAAATACCATAAACGGTCACCTCTCTATGGCAGCTATATAAAATAGCTGTCCGATCATAATGAAATTTAAACCGTAGTAATATTAGTAATATTAATCGTGTACCCAAACGATGAAGTGGGAGAAAACAAAAAAAACGTGATCAAAGAGAATATTTATTTCGCATAAAACAAATGTTGTGATCAACGAATTATTTTTAAATAATTTTTTTTTTGTCTTAATTTATACGCAACGCATAAGTTAAGTAATTTTGGCTTCTGTCAAAATTCGTCTATATTTTCGGTATCTCGGTCAGTTTGAATTTTTAACCATCTTAACTTAACTTAAAACCATACATTAAAGGTTAAATTAAGTCATAAATACTACCTACGCTTTCATATGCTCAATTTAGTGATACAATTTCTACTAACTTCCAACTGTAACCTATGGTCCTCTTGAGTAATTATCAGTCTTTCTGATCCGTCCTTTTCCTTATTAATGATTACGTAATATATTATCAATAATTTACTTAGAGTTACCTTTTTCCAGACTATCGATTTGTTCATTTGAAAACGATGTTCGATTTCGTTGCAATTTTCTTTTTAGCCTCAGTCGCATTTGCGAGTCTTCGTCCCCCGACGAATTGTGATCAGAATTGCCGTCGGACGTACTATCATGTGAATTTGGGTGGGATACGTCCGCTGAATATTGTAAGTCTGAAATCAAAAAATTTTAAAAAATAAGAAAGCTTTGTTTTTTAAGGGTAAGAAATGTCAATATATTTTGTTGCTTTCAAAAAGTTTACAATGATATTTAGAAGGCCGGTCATTCATTGATCAGAGCAGGAGACTACAGCAATATTTCCTTCTGTGTTTTGTTTAAATGCGTGGTTGAATTGGCCAGTAATTGTGACGAAGGGGAAACAATCCAGATTAAAGAAAATGATATAAACGCTAACGGAAAAGCGGTGGATGTTTTATTTATATTTGCAATGGCACATATGTTAGACCAATTTATTGATTGAGCAGAGAAACAAAAACAGTCCAATAGAAACAGAAACATACGTAGGATGAAGTCAAATTGCTTTATACAATAAGATTTAATGGCAAATAACAACAAATGACCATCAAATTAACTATTTGTTTGGCCGTGCTGTTTGATCATCTGTGAGAAAATTCATCGATATAAGATGTTTAGGATGAGACTATATGGAGGGTTGAATAGAATTAGGTCCTTTAAATTTAACGTAACAATACATACAAAACTAATTTTGTGCAATGGGCCTCCTCAACTTTGTACAGATAATTTTTGACTTCATTTAATTAATTTATAATGTATTCCTTAAATATCTTATAATATTCTCTACAAAGTTTCATTGTTAACATTTCGGAAGAAATCACGAAAACTTTGAAAAGGCTTACCTATTATAAATATCAAAATCTCAGGGATTTGACTAAATACTCCTAAAGAACATACTTAAAATATTGTAAGCCTTCCTTTTCGTTAAAATTAATTAAATGTATGTCACAATAATGTAACATTTAACATAAGTTATTAATAAGCATTTTAGTAAATTCATATTCAGTTCCCTAATTGATTTTCCGAGGAGTGAATTTTCCTAGTGTCCAATCAGGCCACCTAGTCCGATTGAGATTTTTGAAGTTACGGCCACAGTTGCCTACATATTTTGACTAAATAGGAAGTATTGTTAAAAAAATATATACAGATATAAAACCGCTTATGTTTTCTGTTTATAACGCATTTAAAAAAAAAATCGATTTCGAGCTAAAGCAAGTTTTACTGCAATTTTTTTAACTTTTTGTGGAATTTGTGAAAACATGGCATTATTGCAATCCCTAATAGTCAAGAGTCGAAAAAATAGAAAACAAATCGCGCTCAAAATAAAAGCAATTTTGTATTGTTACGTTAAAGAAAGCAAACAAAATTTGCTTTTATATATTTATTATTATATTTATTACATATTTAAAGTCAATTATGAAATAAATATATATATTAAATATAGAATAAGTGAAACCGCTAGTGTTGAGTAACAATACAATTTAAGAAGTTGCCTTTACAGCTGTGTTAAGGCATGTGCCATCCTGAGCCTACTAGGTCTCACAAAGCTGTTGAATCTTCAATATTCTGATATGGGTATTTCCAGCAAAAGATCAACCATGTCTGAAAACTAAAATTTTCATTATCATCGTATTATTGTGTGTGTATTTATAAAGAAACTTTAAATTCAAAACAAAATTTTCATCACACAATGGTTACCTAGCATATTTTAGTGTTTTCATGTGAAAATCGACCTAAAAACTAAAAAAAAAATCAAATGTTGTCACTTTAAGCTACGTTTAAAGAAATTTTGATATTTAATTATTTCGCATGCAAAATATACGAATTTCTTTTTCTACCAAATCTTCTTATTGAAATCTATTAAGAACAGAATAAGTTGTTTTTTATAGAAAATGTGAGGTAAAAACATTTGGAAATCTTGTACCGTTCACGATGTACCGTTACAAATTAGAAATAAGCTTGTACAATAAATAGGAATACCTGAGGTACAAATATTTGGAAATATTGTACCGTTCACTGTACCGTTACAAATCAGAAACACGCTTGTAAAATAAATAAATTAAAAGGTATATATTTTAAAACCTTCTTTAAATGGAAAACCATTATTTTATTATGGTTTAAGTAATTTTCATTTAAAACGAATTATTGAATTAAATTTTATTTGTTTATATTGTTATGCAATTTTATTACTTGCCTCTTTTTTGTACATCATCTCGATTAATTTGTCCAGATAAATTTGTTGGCGTTGATACTGAAACAGATGACGCCGCTGGTGGTAAAGCTAAATGGGCCGTAGTGGCATTGCTTGGATACCAGGCCCATCCGCCGGTTTGCCCATTAAACATTCGTAGCTTCTCATAAACAGATTCACTTTGTTGCTGCGCCTGCTGCTCCTTCTGAGAGGCTAAATTTCTCAACACTCGATTTATAGATGAAACCTGCCAATTAATATTGCAATGAAAATGATTAACCAAAGAGTAAGAAAATGTCGCTAGCTCCGGGAAGCCAAAACTTATATATGTACATATCCTTGCAGTTTAAGATTTAACCCAACCATTCCAGTTTTCACTTGGAAGTGGATTTGATAATATTTTCGGATTTCCCCTTAGCATACTTGAATTTCCCTTGGTCATGTTTGGATGTCTCACTGAATTCTCCTGGTCCCTCTTGAAAACAAGTAAGAAAGCTACAGTCGACTGTGCTCGACTGTGAGATACCCGTAAACGTTTGCGCGTCACACTAAAAGGCAATTTAAAATTGTACATACATTATAATAGTCTACTTCGATACTTCTTAAAATAAATCAATTTAAGGTCATACTTAAATATGAATGATACATTCTATAGGAACACAAAAAAACCAGCTCGATCCGCGTCAAAAAATGAATTATGTTATTTTTTGTCATTTCTTGCTATATTCTTTTGTCATTTCTTCCGCATTTGGCGCCATTATATCGCACAGCCAAGGCTCGAATGCGCCACCTGTCGGCCACAGCTTGCAACAGCAGTGCCTTAGGGCGGTGTGTTAAAATTCTAACCTTATTGCTAATATCCCATGTTTATCATCCGATTTTACTGAAATTTTCAGGAAACGTCCATTTTATTTTATTTATCTATTAACTTTAACTGTATCTATTAACTTTAACCCGAAAATAACGAGTACTTTATGATTTTTGAGGGCGCAAGTGGGCGTGGCCAAATTTTAAAACAAACTTGATCTGCGTGCAACAGATTCCAATGTTGTCACCAAATTTGGTAACTCTAGCTCTTATAGTCTCTGAGATCTCTGTCACGGACAGACAGACGGACAGACGGATATGGCTAAATCGACTCGACTGGTGATGCTGATCAAGAATATATATACTTTATAGGGTCGGAGATTTCTCCTTCTGTCTGTTACATACATTCTCGGTTGGCACTAACTTATAATACCCTTGTACCCTATGGGTAGCGGGTATAAATACGTTTGCTTTGTCTGAGTTTTGCGGCCCGCTGCATTAAAGAATAACTAAATTAGTACATAAAATACAATCGCAGCTTCGTTTAGAACACACATACGAACTAGTCTCTCAGCTTTTGAGCTATCGATCAATTTGAGCTATTGGATCAGTATATTCTATAGCTGCCATAGGAATGATGGCGATGTTTTAAACGTATTTCCTTAAATTTCGAGATATCGTGTTTTTTCCGGTTTTAGAATTACTCTTTTAATTTTATTAAGATCGGCCAACTATATCATATAATAACTCAAATAACTGCAAAAGTTTTAAAGATGAACAAATGTCATAATTTAATGTTACAAAATTTGTGATCAAAAGAGTACATAATTTAAAAGGTTCCTCTTAAGTTTACAGGTGCTTCAAATTACAAGCTCTTTTCTCAATATGTATGTATACAATAACACAACTGTTTGACCAACCCTCTCCTTCCCACAATGATTGCCACACGATTGGCTGACGACTATTTCCACCAATCAGCGAATTCGAAAGCGAGAAAGCTATATATGTACTTGTATTACTCTACTCTCGCACACTAATTTACTCAATATGAATTATAGATACACAATTTCATTTGCGGTCAAAATAATAGGTACTAGTGAATAACTTTCTTAAAAATGACACATACAAAATCGAGTATTTTCGTGGATAATTATAGTTTAATAGTTATATAATCTTAGGTATTATATATAAGCTATAGATTAAAATCAAACGTCATTGATTATTTTTGTCTATTAAAAGTTAATCGCAAAATTTCCGTCCACCTGTCCGTTACTACGCAAACTAGTCTCTCAGTTTTTTAAGTTATCAGGCTGAAATTTTCAGCATAGTAAAATTTTTTTTTTCAAGCAGTATTTATGTCGGGACGATCGACATCGAACCTCTTTATCCTATATAGGATATCCATAAGAATGATGGCGATATTAATGTAAACAAATTATACCTTTTCTGTTTGTGAATGTATTTTTATAAATTTTGAGATATAGCTGTTCTTTACGGATTTAGAACTACGGTTTACTTCATTAAGATCGGACAACTATATCATATAGCTGCCATAGAAGCGATCGGTCGATTTATATGAAAATGTAAAATTGTATACAAATTTACAAATTTTGATACTTTACAATTTTACAAAAATGGACCGATTTTCAATGATCCAATTGCAGACTGCAATGGTATACAAACTTCGACTTACCGAATTTAGTTTTTTTCTTGTTTTTTTATATTTTTTATTTAATTTTTCACTTTAATAATATAACTCTACTTTAACAATTGTTGTTGCTTTAATTGTCTAGCATCTTAGCACACATAAGTTACTAGAAAAAATAGATTTTTTCAAAATGGTGGAAAATTGTGGAATTGAGAGTGGTTTCTAATTAATTTGAATCTAAAAATTTTTGCAACGCTTTGCCTTGAAAAATTGCTGATCTACAAAAAACAGGTATATTTCTTAAGGTCATTCTAAAAATTCATTTACACAAAACCCCGGAGCATGGGATAAAACACATAACATTGACAGAAGAATTGGAACCCTATAGTTTCAACTACCTGGACAAACGTTTTCTATATGTATATATTCCTTTTACTATGTGTAAACTTTTTGCCAAAATGCAATCGCAATTTAATAGCGAGTAACAAAAAAAGTGTTGCCTAACATGTTAAAGTTTGATAATTTTTAAAATACCTAGGACCTAGGGTGTACAAATTAAAAGTCAAATCAATTTGATTTACTTTATGCAAAAAAAAATTTAAGAAAAAAAAAAGAAAAAAATTATAATATAAGGGCATTTCCCAGCATCGCGAACACGCGTTCGTACGCTTTCTGGTTATATAACTACCCATAAAAATATTTTTTTCTTTTTTTTTTCTTTTTTTTTTATGGTTACCTATACATATTAGCTCTACAGTTTGGAGCAAAAAGTAGCCTCGGTGGATTTAAGGATTTTTTTTTGCCAAAAAACATGACCTCGCGTGTAAAGAAATGCAAAACTCAGCGAACTTGAAATGAATAGTCAAAGAATAAAAATTGCGTTTTATAAAGAAATAATGTAGCTTCAATTTAAGACATTTTTATTTGAAAACACTAAGATATGCTTATGAAAATTTTTATATTTAAATGTGAAGTTTTATTATATATAAACACACAAAAATACGAAGATAATGAGCATTTTAGTTTTCGGGCCTGATTGACCTTTTGCGGGAAATACCAATATAGGACGATCGGTAAGTTTAAACGAAAATGTACAATGCACATGTTAAACGAAAAAATTTAAAACGTATATGTCATGTAAATCAAATCTACTTAACTTCGTTATTTCGAAATGTGTAGATTTTTAATGATCCAATTCCAAACTGCAAGGATATACAAACTTCGAATTACCGAAGTTAGCTTCCTTTCTTGTTTATAAATAATCTTGGATAATTTCATTATTTAGATGTGAAAGTGCGGAATAAAAAATTCATTAAGACCACCATAATTGACACTGTTTAAAAAGTGGCGATAGATTACCGATTCTTGACATTATTCGGCTTTAACACAAAAAATTGAAAAAAGTAGAAAAGCTACAGTCGAATGTGACTTACTGTAAGATACCCGTTACCCAAAGCACTGAGGGTAAAATTAAAAGGCATATGCTCAAAGTTATGAAAACCCTAAGTTAAACCACAGAAGGCAAAAGCAAAAATCTCGACACATGACGACAATGTTGCTAGGAGACTTAATAGGAATATAATAAACAAATTTGCATAGCATCGTTATTGTAAAATTATAAATATATAGTAAAACATCAGAAAATTACAACCAAAAAAAAATGTCTATTTTATAAGAATCAGATGTATATAGGTGCCATAGAAGCAATAGGTCAAATTATATTATAATCTGTACAAATCGGCGAAATCTGTTATATATATATATATATATATATATATATATATGTTTTATACAACTTCAATAAGGTTTACAGCTTGAAGTTAACTTTCTTTTTTCTTATAAATATATTTGGCTGTGACATTTTTCAACTCGAGCTCAATTGCATCAAATTTAATTTTTGGTTTTGCTGTTTTGTCCATTCAATGTAGACACACATCGTCATCATTATTAAGAAACATTGAAAATGCCACTTTTGGCAGTTGACTTAAGTGCTGCCACGTGCGACGTACGGCTGCCGGTGAGTCTAACATTTTTCTAGGACATTTTTTGCTTCATATATATACTGCACATTAGTCGCCCTCATTAATTGTGTCGAAAACATCAAAGAACATCAAACAAAACTGAAATCACTGCAAGTCGAGATAATTTAACTGTGGTTGTATTTTTACCGAGATAAAGACCATGAGTCTGTTCTACTGCAATCATTTTCAAAAATAAACAAAATACATTAAAAACATAATAAAGTATTTTAAATTGAACCCTTTTTACTGACAGCATTAACAAACGGGTCAGTTTAGCCATGCCCTTCTGTCCGTTTCTACGGACTCTCTCAGTTCTAGCGCTATCTGGATGATACTTTATCAATTTGTTTCTTTTTATGCAGATATACATATATGGGCATTTCCCAGCCTCGCGAACTTACGTTTGTACGCTCTCCAACTATAAAACTAAAATAAACGAGAAAGAAAGCTAACTTCGGTAAACCGAAGTTGGTATACCCTTGCAGTCTGTAATTGGATCATTGAAAATCGAACCATTTTAGT
>VNJO01012818.1:0-11680 GCA_008042535.1 Drosophila tani | reverse complement strand
ATTGAATATTTGCTGTTTAGCGTTTTATTTCCTGTAATTTTAACTTATTAATAAACAATTCTTAAATTCTTATTCTAACATACGCTTCGTGTTCTCTCGCGCCTTGGTCAAACTGATTATCGATCTTACAAACTATCGAACTTAGGGAAAGGTGTGACCGCGTGCTGCCCTTGCGATACATTCGCCTATCGATGGGCATTTTTGGCCCGCCAACAATTCAAATTAAATTAAGACTCTTAAATCTCTACAACACCGCTGTTCAATAATTGAACAGGGGCTAATTCCTCTAAAATGAACAAAACTTTTTTTTCAGTGAACCAAAAAAAATGTTAAACATTAAAAAAAAAAAATAGCTGATTTTATGTTCAAAAAGATTCCATAAAAAAAGTTTGTCAAGGATCACAAATTACGAAATACATTTACCTAAAGTTCTTGCACGAAATAATCTGTGACATTAAAGATGTCAATATTTAAGGTTTTTTGTAAAGTTAAATATTATTGAATGGATTTGAAAACCAATTAAGTATTTTTATATATATTTGAATACTATACTACTTTGAAAAAGCGCATTAAAATTTTGTTGATATCTCATATGCTTATGTGCCACACGACTTTAATGTTAGCTTGAACCTTTGCACGAAATAAGCTGTGAGCCACTGTAGCTGCCATAGAAGCGATCGCTTGATTTATATGAAAATGTAAAATTTGTCATGTAAAATGTTAAATGTGAAGGTAAATGTTATAAAAATGTACAAACTTAAATTTTTCTTTTTTTAGTTTTTCCAATATGGATCCATTTTTAATGATCCAATTGCAGACTGCAATATACAAACTTTGGCTTACCAAAGATAGCTTCCTTTCTTGTTATATTTCATATGAGCCTATGGTATTTAGCTTTGGATCTGTTGGAAATGTCTACATTCGCGGAGGCCCAGTTGTTAATTTTGTTGGGATATGCACCTGAACTATAAGTTAAAAAAGCCTTCCCCAAATGGGAGCACTCCAATAAGTACGAGTATCAACTTTGGCATTTCCTTTTACCGACAATATGCAGTGCAGCACCAACAAAAATTGTAACATGGCAAACATTTGATGCTCATTTGTGACATTTGTCCTGGGAGAACTTTCATACGTCCATATAACATATGCAGTAGCAAGTAATATGAAAGCTGTCCTTAAAATATTCATTAAGTCTGAGTGCAGTGGCTGAAATTATGCCTGCGTGTGGCCCAGTTGCCTCTCCCCTCGAGCCCTAAGCGTGTCCTGCGTCCTGTGAGCACGTGACCCGACCAAAAAGAGGCGACCACAGAAATGTGCGAGGGATGAGTGATGGGATGGCGTGAAGAGGAGAGGCAGACCGTCAAGTTGCTTTCAATTTGCGCTTTTTTGGCATTTTTAAAAATGCATTAAAGGAGCAGCCTCAGCCCCATCAAGGCGCACAAATAACGTGCCCAAAAAGATCTGCAGACAGACACAAACACAGAAAGAATGCGAGAAGTTCCGATGAAAGCGCGAAAATTACTTCCTAAATAGCCGCCTGACTGCCTGCCAAGACAGCTCAAGAATGGCTTCTACAGCAAACGGGGATGAAGGCGGCCTAGACGAGACTGGGACGACCATGTACTGGGCTCAATAAAGGAGACACAAGCACAAGCACACGCAAAGGCTCAAGCTCACACATAGGTACGAGTGCGCTAAGGGCCTGGAGACAAGAAGAGGTCACAAGAGGGGTCCCGAGTCGAATTCAAATTGCAAATTCGCCGCAGATTTTTTATGCACTTTTCCCTAGCCAAAATTAAGGCAAGCGAACGTGGCGCTCCGGAACGAGTTCCAGACGGAGCCGAAGACCAGGACGATGAACGCAACAGGGACGAGGACGGGGTCGGCAGGTCCAGGGCCAGGAGTCGGATCGGGACAAGTAAGAGGACGACATTGCTGACGTCTTGACAGCGAAATAAAAAAAGAAATAGACTGCAATAGGAATGGCAATGGAAAGCAGGCAGGCAGTGGAAGGAGGCCCAACTGAATGCAAATATTATCGTATCTGTATGCAAAAGAGGGTAGCGGTCGAAAGGCGGTAATCACGGAGAGAAACTGCCCAAGGAAGCGTACCAATAATATAAGGCCCTACCTGCATTGGCGGTAAAAACCGGGTTGGTTAAATTTACTGTCAAAGATAGTAAAAGTTACTTAATACATTAGCGTACGTCCAAACATACTTTGTTTCAGTATATTTATTGTTATTATTAATATATTTTTGTTGTATTGTTGCCACTTAAAATATTAATTAGGCTACAATGATCATAATATGTATTTCCTTTTAACGATGCAGTTGTAAAGACCAATTTTGCTAAATTTACAGTACCTAAAATTAATTGCAGTAGCGAAAGCATAAAAAAAAAACACAACTAAACTTGTGTTATAATCAAATGCATAATTTTAAACAAAACAGTATTTTTTAACTATTTTTGTAATTTTATGCTGAGATACCTCTTGTTTTACAATTTTCTCTGTGCAGGTGAATCGTAGAGAAACGCGGAACAGGTTCGGAATGCGTACAGCGTCGACCCTTGCCTTTCTATACTGCATTTTCTAAAGCGAAAAGGTGACAAACTGCTCCAGCCACTTTTGAGAGGTGGAGGAATGGCTGCTGCAAAGGCTGCGAAGGATTTACCACCTGCCTCAACCGTTGCCCATCTCTGCCTCACTTTAGACTCCTTTTTGCCAACCGACTAAATGCATTTCGGTTTTTATTCATATTTTATTGAAATGTGGCAACCAAAATGGCACAAACACTGCGCAGTTATTTATGTAATTCGTTTTTTCCCTTGCAGTCATCCTTGTCGCACTAGAGATGCAATGAAAAGCTTGGAAATAAACCAAACACGAGGTGAGTAAATTTTGGAAAAAGGAAAGAGGAAATTCGGTGGGTTATGAGTTAATAAAAGTCATTATTGGTTGATTTTAGAGGTTTAAAGAAAAATAAAAAGATTATATTCATATTTTATCTTCTGGTCATCCTAGTGGCTGTAGAAACGTAATTTAAAATTCCTAGATAAATTTCCTAGATAAAATAATACAGATTCTGTGGGTTATTTTATGTATAAGCCAATTTTCACACTTTTACAATTTACATTTCCATTTACCTCAATTTACCATAATATTTGCTTAAAAAACATTTTTTATAAACTTATTTATTCTGTTTTTTCCTGACCCTTTTCATTTTTAGTAATTTGCGCCAACTCGAGGTCTATAGTCAACCTGATCTTCATATACAGAAATCAGATTTGTTGACTATTAATTTCCAGATATATATAAACTTTATGCAGAAATATATATGTGCGAGATGTGTTCAAAACGTATATCGAATTTTGTGTTTTTTCAAAATGCATTATTTATTCATTCATGAATATCTATTTTGTCCCCTTCAAAGTAATCCCCATGAGATATTATACACCTGTGCCAACGGTTTTTCCAACTTTCGAAGCACAGCAAAAACTCATTTTTTTTATCTTGTTCAGCTTCTCCTTTGATGCCGTCTTTATCTCGTCAAGCGTAGCGTAACGTCGTCCTTTCATGGGCCTCTTCATTTTAGGGAACAAGAAAAAGTCACAGGTGGCCAGATCTGGGGAATACGGTGGCTGCGGCATCATT
This sequence comes from Drosophila tani, assembly GCA_008042535.1. Lineage (NCBI taxonomy): Eukaryota > Metazoa > Arthropoda > Insecta > Diptera > Drosophilidae > Drosophila > Drosophila tani. The sequence goes on along the minus strand of VNJO01012818.1, from coordinate 8,026 downwards.
AATGTGTTGTTTTTGGCCAAAAAGTCGCGCACAAGCAACGATGTGTGAGCAGGGGCGTTATCGTGGTGCAAAAGCCAATTTTTGTTCTTTTCGGTCATTCTTCTCGGCCTTCTGAGATCATTTTGTACCACCGATAAACGTTGCTTCGGTCCAAGGTAGCATCTCCGTATGCCACAGCCAACACAAAATTTGATACAGGTTCTGTGATCCATTTTTTTGAATAGATAACACGTGCAAGAAAAGCAGCTATCAACAATTCAGTGAACATTCAAAATGGCCGAGCTTGTCGGCATAAGTGAGAGGCACGAGTACCAACATAACGCCACAAAAAAATCGAAATTCGAATATACGTATCCCGCGAAAATTCGAAATTCGCGATACTTTTTGAACACACGTATCGTATGGAGATGCAAGAACGTTCCTAGTCACATTATCTCGAAAACGATAACAAAATGATCTCGATTTCATTTTTTATTTTCAAGAAGAAGCGATCTTGAAGTCGATAAGAAGTTACTCTCAATTTTGAGCTTTTAGGGGATAGACCTGAGAGGGAAATGAGAGAGAGTGAAAAATTGAGGAACCTCCGCTCTCCGAAAAGTAATTCTTATACCCGGTACCCATAGGATACAAGGGTATTATGGTTTAGTGCCAACCGAGAATGTATGTAAAAGGCAGAAGGAAGCATCTCCGACCCCATAAAGTATATATATTTTTGATCAGCATCACCAGCCGAGTCGATTTAGCCATGTCCATCTGTCCGCCAGCCCGTCCGTGTGAAACAACAGATCTTAGAGACCATAAGAGCTAGAGTTACCAAATTTGGTGCCACGTCCACTTGCGCCCTCAAAAATCATAAAAATCGTTATACAAGCTATACTCGTTATTTTCGGGTTGAAGTTAATAGATACAATAAATGAATGAAATAGAGCGGACGTTTCCTGAAAATTTCAGTAAAATCGGATTATAAACATGGGAGATATTAGCAATAAGGTTAGAATTTTATATAACTGCCAACGTTTCTATTTCAAAACTATGATATTCAGATTCGGTTTCCGTTGTTCGCTTTGTCATGTAAAAAATCGGATGGAACTTTCTGTTTTTCTGTAATAATATTGCCCCAAATCCAATTGCACTTGCATCACAATGCAACTCTGTTTCATCTTCTGGATTATATTATAGTGGATTATTTTTTAGTGTTTCAAATGCCTCAATTTCATTTAATTTTTTTCCTTTTTCGTTAAATGGTGCATTAGTTTCTCAATAAATAAGAAGTTTACGATAAACCTTCGAAAATAGGAACACATTCCCAAAAATCTCTGAACTTAACTGACCTTACTGGGAATTGAAAAATCATTTATTGCTCGAATTCCCTCATTTGCCTGTATCCCTTTTTCTGAAATGACGTATACCAGATACGTTACCTTATTTTAAAAAAACTGCACTTATCCATTCTCAACCAACTGCACTACCAAAAGTTTAAAGACCTCTACCAAAATTTGTATGTGTTTTTTATATTCTCGGGTTGCAATCATTATATCATCCAGATATACTATAACTTTCCCTTCTCTTATAATTTTCTCAAATACTTTGTCTATAAGCCGTTGAAATATAAATGGTGCATTTGTTAAACAAAATGGCATTCTTATGAACTCGAACTGCCCTAGTGGAGTTATGAAAGCAGTATACTTACTGAAATCTGGATGCATGTATACATGATTATAGTTTTTTTTCAAATCTAATTTCGTAAATATTCTTTTGTTAACTAGCCCATCTAGCAAATCATCTATCAATGGTATAGGATATTTTACTTTTGTAGTCAGTTTTTTAAGGCGTCTATAGTCGACACACATTCTCAGACCACCAGATGTCTTCTTAACCAATACTACTGGAGATGCTTATTTAGATCCACTAACCCGTATAATACCATGTTCTAAACCCTCATCAATAATTTGTTGAACACTAGAAAATTTTCGGCATAGGACAATCTTCTAGGAGCACTCCTAAATGCCTTGCTATCTTCAACATCTAGTTGCATTTCAGTTTTTAACTTTGGTTCAACCGGCCTCGTGCATTTTATATAACCACTCTCAATAAGATTAATCAACTTTACTCTTTGTTTGTAGTTAACGGATTTTCAAATACTATATTCATGTTTCTCATCTGGACTATCATACTCAATTGCTGATATTTGATTTTCAAAATTGTTTTCTTCCGTCTCCTCTCCAATATTTCGTTTCTGATTTCACTTACAATAATGATTTTTTCATTTGTGCCATTGTTTTCATTTAATTCCTTATTTTTAATATCCTTACCAGCATTTCCGGTTATTATCCGGATAGTCAGTTCCATATTACATTCTTTTGAGAAATCTTTAGCCAAAATAATCGAAAAGCTCATCGACTCGTTATCCACCACCATTAACTTGCATACTACTTCTTTATTTGAAAAAGTAATTAAACATTTTACACTTCCAAGAATCTTAAGTTTGCTTTTATTTATTTCAACAAAACTTCTGTGAACTTTTTTATTTAATTGTATTCGAACTGGAACATATGAAACTAATGGGGCTTCCCTAATCTAAGAGTGTTTCTATAAAAATGGGTTTACAATGAGTATCAGATAAAAATATTACTTTAATACAACTTACATATTCATTTTGTACATTTCGTTTCTTATACTGCTCACAGTCCTTAGCTTGATGTCCAGCTCTTCCACAAGCGAAGCAAGTTCCCATCTCTAGTTTTGGTTTTCGGCATTCACTAGCTATGTGCCCCTATGTTGACTGCTTCTAAGATTTCGGTGTTTATCGAGAAATTCTGTAGTATCGAAATATTCCAAAGATTTACATCCGGAATTCCCGCTATCATATACTCAAAGCAGTGATCCTAAGACTGACCCATGTGGGACTACCTGTTCCCGAAACAACTGCCTGCATTCTATTAGTGAGACAGGTTTGAAGAAGCCTTATTGCACATGGAGAAAAATTATACAGCGTACGCAGCTTGGTACAGAGAATCACATGGTCAAAAGCTTTGCTAAAGTCAAGAAGGGTTAATAATGTCACTTTGCTGTCGTCAATTCATTGGCGTATATCTTCCGATATCTTTAAGATAGCGGTAGTGCAGCTTCGATTCTTTTTGAACCCAGATTGCTTTTTACAAAGGATATGATTATTGTCCAAAAATGTTTGTATTTGTTGGACAACTAATCGTTCAAATGACTTAGCTAGATATGGAAGGATGGAGATAGGTCAAAAATCGTTCTTAGCTTTGGGGATCCGAAGTATTTTTGCAGATTTGTTAAAGATGTGGGACAAATTATCTTTGGGATTAACATTATTACAAATTCGGGGCTTACGTTGTCCAGGCCTTCAGCGTTAGATTTTACATTTAGTAAGGATTGAAGTACATCACTTGGACGAACACACATGGAGTTAAATATATTATCACATATGGTTGTCGAGTTCAGGTACATATGTAATTTGTGACGGGCTATGGATATTGATGTGCGCAAATTTTTCATTGAGAGAATCCACGTCTAGGTCATGCTTGGCAGTCTGATTTTATTTGCCTAAACCCAAACTTTTTAGATCCTTCAAAACCTGGCCTGAAGCTTGTGCATTGCCAAACTTATTATGATATAACCTACGCTTGGATACTGATATCTTCTTCGTCACTTTAGTTCTAATTTGTTTGAAGATTTTGTAATGCTCTTCAGTTCGATATCGTTTCCAGCGTTTATAGGCTGTATCCCGTAATCGAATTAGTCCTTTGATTTCAGGAGTAAACCAGGGCTGGTCTGCTGGCTTCACTATTTTTGTTCGCACAGGTACACATTGGTCAAATAGTTTTCTAATATTAGAGTTTAAGAGTAAAATTTGGTCATCTGCAGATGTCAAGTTGTAAATTAAGGTCCAGTCAAAATTGTCAAATTCAGCCACCAAGTTGTCGTAATTAATTGATTTATAGTCCATGTAGCTAAATACCGATGGTGAGTTGCCAGAGATAAAATCATACGTCATATGATTGGCCAAGTCTACGAGAACTCATCATAGTTTAATTTAGTGACAATTTCTAGTATTTCGGGATCTAAACGCTGTTCGGTGAGAAGCCAGTCGCTAGAAATTTCAGCTAAATTTACTCCCTTTTCCGGAATTTTGATACAGCTGGATGCGATTCGGGAGGCAATGCATATTAGATGTAGGCAATAACAAGTGTTCTTTTGTTGGTATATTAGAAGCGAAAAATGAGTTATAAAATAAATAATATGTGCAACTTTCGCTTCTCTAAGAACCCATAAGTAAACGTTATTTTGAAAGTAAATTACCCGAGCGCTTCCCGAACGGTCGCCTTTTTTTTATAGCTTCGTGTCCGAGCAATCGTCGCTTCTCTTAAAACGCATAAATATGCGTTCTATCCGAAACCAGCATTTATTGTTGTTTTTTATTCTCTTTCTCTTTCATATAAGTGCAAGCGTCGCTTCGCTTAGAAGGCATAAATATGTATTCTATAGAAAACCAACGTTTGTTGTTGTTTGCTGTTCTATTTTTCTTTCATATCACTGCGATCGTAGTTTCTCTTAGAACGTAAAAAGATGCATTATTTCGGAAACCAGCATTTGAAACGAAAATAAGAGAATAAAAAACGAAAGAAACGCACAAACAAATAAGAAGAAAAGAGAATGAAAAAATACGCGCTTGGGTTTTTCGTTTTCTTTGTTACTTGCTGTATTAGTTGTATTAAGAAATTAGCTTGACGCAGTTGTGAAATTCAACTTAATTCATTTAATAAGCAAGGTAAGAAAAACATATCTATTATTACATAGTTAATTCATTTCAGTTTCAGATATATTAACAAAACAAGGTAAGAAATTGCCCTAGTAAAAAAAGTAATATATTACTTTTATTTCAGATCTGGTATGTATACGTAAATATATAAAATATAATATTTGTCATTTCAGATGTAATTTATTTATAGGTCAAAATATTATTAATTTTTATTTCAGATAATATTTGCGTTTACGGTGAGTGTTTACTTTCCCACTTATTAGTTTTATAACTTTATTTAATTATTGCATTAAAAAACATTATTATTATTTTCAATATAATTGCGGGATTTCTTCACTAATCACATAAAAAAATAAATTAACCTACATACGAATAAATTAACCTATATATATTATGTGTACATTTCAAATTGAATAAAATACATGTTTTAAAATATATTTTTATTGCTGGTTTAATGGTTATTAATGCATTCTCACCGAACGGTTCTTTATGTATGCTACAGATGTGTTCTTTATTGCTTCCTTCATAACATTTCTATAACTGTTATCAATGGGTTATTTTGAAGCGGTATTTTGCATGAAAGATACATTGCTACAGAACCGTTATTGATGTGTGCTGCATATGGGTTATATAACGCATATTTTAGAAACTAAAGTTGGAAGCGAAACCCGAAGATTGCCGAAGTGTAATATACGTTATATATATGTTGCGAAAGAACTGTTGCAGCATACAAAAAGAAGAACAGTGGTTTCCTTGATTCACCCCATATTAATCTGAAAGGAAGACCACACGTATTCTTTACTCGCTGAGAACGCATAGAACTGTGCTTGTTGGAAGCGACCAGGTCCGACTAGGAAGCAACACAAGGGACCACGTACAGCGACAGATAGCCTTGTCTCGTTTAGTCTCAAAATTATCTACTCGTCTGAAATATCGGAACTAAGGAAATGGACAAAGAATTATAGATGAGCGGCGCACAACGGCCGTTAAACTCAGATATCATTGGTCACGACATACATATATATAAGAATAATCTTTATCTTAAGGGAGGGGTCTGGGTTTCAGCGTAAAAAAAACACTTTTTGTTGATTTTTTATCTCAAATATCGATTGAGCAATATTATTCAAACCTTCTATACATTATTGAGCATAGTTTTGACTATGTTCTGTAAATTTTTCATGCAAAAATATTAAACCATTAGTCTGTGACAGAGCTTCCCCCAGGACGTCTTGAAAAAAAAAAAAAACAATTTGCAGTGTTCACTGTAACTCGGCCGGAAATTATCTGAAAATAAAAAACCATACAAATTTAGTTAAATTATAAACAAATTTTCCCCCCAACGTTCTCTGATTTTTTTTTTTTTTAATTTAAACATTTTTGGCGGCCATCTAAAGCGAGAACCGTTATTTTCGACTAAAATTTTTACTAAACGTAGGGGGGGAGGTATTTTTTATAAAGAAAATGTGTACAAAGTTTGAAATGAATCGGTCGAGTAGTTTTCAAATGGCAGTGAACACGGACTTCGAAAAAGTAGTTTTGAGAAAAACGCGTTTAAAGGTTTGGCATACATCGCACATAGAATGACCTCCGTTCAACTACCCATTACTTCGTTATTTTAGCTCCGATCGATGTCAAATTTGAACTATATATTCTTAAGATATTTATATTCTTATATTTCTTTTATATACCCCTATATTAAGATTCTCATAAATAAAAATAAAATAAGAAATGGCAAAAAAAAAAAAAATTAAATACCCCCCCTTCAAAAAATTGACGTAGCTGTACGCGGCTTAGCGCATATCCGCCTTACTCTAAACATAGCGTTGTTGAGCGTAACACAAATAATGTAATGTAAACTGAGCCCCTGTGTGGGATCTCAGCATATCTTTAAATATAACGACCAACTGGTCCTATGTACATTTAATTGGAATCCCTGCGTGGGACCCAAGATTTCTGCGTTCATGCCTATCGCACTCAAGAATGTATCCCTTGCTAATGGATAAACCGACCACTCCGTTGGTCTGGCGATAAGTCTAGAATAATATTTTCTGTTAGCTACCTAAGCTAGGATCTATATAAAGCGGAGAACGCTCCTAATAAGGTGAGTTTTTCTATATCAACTCAATAAATGTAGACTTTTGCTTCATTTACAGCCTCTCTTGGGGCTGTCCATATATCACGTTTTTGATGATTTTCGACCCCCTCCCCCCCCTATGTAATCAAGAGTAATCATTGCACTATGGGCGATTTGTCGATTTTTTTAAATGTTCGTTATATTTAACTCTAATTTCGGATTTTTTTTTTCGACAATTGGGTCACTCCTTTTTTTCCGCATATGTGTAGGCCGCCAATAATAAGTGCATTTTTTAAGAAAAAATTAAAAATGTTCAACTAAAATTGAAACAAAATAAAAAGCTTTATTTTATTATACTTAGACATAATATTAAATAAAAAAGATTACAAATTTTTATTCATATATGTAGTTATATTATTAAAAACTTTACAAATAAGCGGTTAAAAATCTTCCTCATCTAAAACGAACGAATATTCATTGATGTTATCATAATCTTCTTCGTCATCTGTTTCACTATCCATGTTATTATTATTATTAAAATTAAAATTTTCATTATTATTTTCTTCAGATATATAGCATGAACTTATATTTAAGGTTGGAGTTTCCAAAAACGCAATAACTTCTGCAGGAAGTGATTTTTTAAGCAGTTTTGGAGTGTTATGTATATTCAAGCTTGAAATTAGAGGGTCGGATGAGCCAATAGATCTATTAAAAACGTCAGTTATATTATTTAGCCTGCAATTTTTTCTAGCATGGGAACGTTGGTCCATTTTATAGAGTTTGTTGCGTGCCTCTGATGCATTTTCGCCCAGGCACCCAACAGGAACTACAAACTGATCCATAATATCTGATCCGTGAACTATAATCTTGTGAACTGTTGGGGACATTGGGTACCATGGATACGCCTGCATATACAATAAAAATGTATCGTTGCAAAAACTTCGAAATTTGTCTGTGTTTATGGTAAATTCACACGAAATTGCTATTAATACATGGTGGAATTTATTTAATAGGACCTCGTCAAACAATGTGATTTCTGCAAAAAGTTTGGTATTTGCAAAGATTCGCCTCGCCGTATTCCCATCGTTGCTGTTACCAGATCCATTCTGTTTTGGTATGCTAATATGTAATCCCATTTCCTTCCATATTCTTTGTTGGATTTCCTT